>JAVCKT010059197.1:0-16209 GCA_032273925.1 Rhynchotus rufescens
TGTCGCTCCGGCAAATAAAGACCCGGCTGAGGGCAAACCGGGAAAGCAGCGGCCCGCCCGGGCCCGGCTCTGTGTGTGGCTGTGGGGCACCGGGGGGCACCGGGGCCACGGGGGGCACCGGGGCCGCGGGCTGCAGGTGGTGGCGGCGCCGTCATTAGGTTCCAGGGTACACCGTGCCGAGGCCACGCCCCCGTGCCAAGCCACGCCCCCTGCGCCAAGCCACGCCCCCGACAAGCCACGCCTCCACTCGGAGGCTGCGCCCCTGCTCCAGGCCACGCCCCTACCCAGAGGCCACGCCCTCTATCGGAGGCCACGCCCCCTGCTCCAGGCCACGCCCCCCGCCGTTGCCGGCCTCCGGTGCGCGCCGGAAGCGGCGGCGCGCGGGCCCGTTTGAACCGCGCGGCTCCGCGCGCCGGGTCCGCCCCGGTGCCGGTTCCCCCCCGCCGGGTGCCGGCGCCGCCGGTACCGGCTCCGCCGCCATGCCCATCCGCGCGCACTGCACCATCTGCTCCGACTTCTTCGACAACGAGCGCGACGTGGCGGCCGTGCCGTGCGGGCACACGTTCCACCGGGACTGGTGAGCGGCGGCGGCGGCGGCCGCGCGGGGCCCGGCCCGGCCCGGCCCGGCCCGTTCGCGCCGTCACGCGGAGCCTCCCTGCCCTCCCTGCCCGCAGCCTCGCGCGCTGGTTCGACACGGCGCCCAGCCGCACGTGCCCGCAGTGCCGCATCCAGGTACCGCCCGCGGGGCCCCGGGGGGTCCCGCCTCTCCCATGAGCGCGTCAAGCACCGGGTGCCGAAGGAGGCGGCTGGGGGGGGGCTCGAGCGCAGCCGGGACGTGGGGTTTGGGAATGTGGGATTTGGGACCCCGGGACGTGGGGTTCGGGACCCCGGGACAGGGGGTTTGGGATCCCGGGATGTGGGGCGCATGGAAGTGATGCTCCCCGGAGGCCTCCGTGTCCCCCGGGGGCTCCCTCCGCGCTCCCATTTTCCTCCCTTCTCCTCGGCCCCAGTTCCTGGCCCCGCTCGATGGTTCCCTGGGCTCTCCTGTGCCCGTGCTGCTTAGACCGGGGTGGGATTGGGGGGGGGCCCTTAGACCGGGGAGCCCTTAGACCGGGCACCCTTAGACCAGGGAGCGCTTAGACCGGGCACCCTTAGACCAGGGAGCGCTTAGACCGGGCACCCTTAGACCAGGGAGCGCTTAGACCGGCAGCCCTTAGACCAGTCGCACTTAGACCGGCAGCCCTTAGACCAGTCGCACTTAGACCGGCAGCCCTTAGACCGGGGTGCGCTTAGACCGGCGGCACTTAAGCCCCGAGCTGGGGCTGCGTGGGGGTGCGGAGGGCGCCCGCGCTCGGCGCCCTGTGCCCGCAGGCAGCGGCGCGGGGCCCTGGCCGGGCTGGGCGCGCAGAGAACGGGCGGCGCTCGCTGCACATGCGGAGCCCCCTGAGCGGCCGCCCGCGTCCCGCGCGCAGGTCAGCAGGAAGCTCATCATCCACAAGCTGTTCTTCGACGTGGCCGCCGAGGAGCGCGCGGCGCCCGACGCCGAGAGCCTCCAGGTACGTGGCCTCCTCCCCGGGGTCCGGCTCGGCCTCCGCTTTGGAGGCGGAGGCCCCCGCGGCCTCGTCGCCCGTGCCTGGCCTGGGAGCCTCCCCGAGCGGCGGCGGATGAGCGCCCGGCTGCTGCTCCCTGGGTGCCGGGGCAGCTTGTTGGGGTTGGGGACACGGAGCAGTCCCGAGGGGTGGGAGATGCCGGGGAACACAGCTTCTGTTAATGGGAGTCTCCTTAACCACCCTGGAGAAGGTTGGGGTGCTGCGGGAAGGCAGGGCAGGGGCTGGAGGAGACCTGGCTTTCCCAACAGGAATTAGGAAGCAGATCCCATCAACCCGTCCTGGCCCGGGAGCAGGGAGCCCTGCTCCCATGGGGACAAGGCTGGAGGCAGGAGCCGTTGGATGGAGCCCCCTACTCTGTGCGGGGCTCCCTCCGTCCCCTCGCGATCTCAGGGCTGGGCCTGGATCCTCGGGTGCCGCCGCCGGCCCTTCCCAAAGGGAACGCGAGCCGCGCTGACCTCGCTCTCACGGGACGCTTGTCCCCTCTTGCGTTTGCGAGCGGCATGTGCAGCAATTACCATAATTAGCATCGCCATGGCAACCGCTATATGTACATCATATGTTTTTTTAAGACGGAGCGAGCCCGAGCGCGGCGGCGGGAGCCTTGGAAGCGGGGATGAGCCGAGCGCAGCGCTCGGATCCCTCCCCGCAGCAGAAGCGCCCCGGGAATGGGTGCAAACCTCCCTGGGAAAGGATCGGGATGCCGGGCCCGCCTCCCTGATGGGAAAGAGCCAGCCCTTCTCCTTGGAAGGAGCTCTTCTCCTTGCTGGCACGCGCGCCGGGCAGGGCTGCTCCGTGCCCGGCTCGCCCGTGCAGCACCTTGGGAACCCGAACGCCCGTCGTGGCGAGGCTGAACCCCCATCTCCCCGGGGGGGAGACGCCTTCCAAGGGGTCCATGTCCTCCTCTGCCACGTCTTGAGGATGCACAAGGGCTTAATCATCTCCCAGAGAGTAGATTTCTTGCCACTTTTGCTTCAGCTCTGCGATATTTTGGGTCAACAGCGTGCTGGCCGCTCTGCTTCCCTTGCCAGGCGTTAGTTATCACTAAATCATTGGAGAATCTCGGGTCCTTGGAGCAGCCGTGGATCAGGGGCCGAGCGCTCTCGTGACATCTCTCCCTCGGGAGGCTTTTCTTGCTGCTGAGCCTTTCTTTAGCCCCGTGTCCCTCCTAAACGTGGTCTGAGCTCATGGGAATAATCCCCACGCTGGGCGAGCAGGAGCGGAGGCGGCTGCGGAGTCTAACAGCGGAGCGGGGCTCGTGTGGAGCTGGGAGCGGGAGGGCCTTTGTGCCAAGGCCGTGAGCAGGCTCTGCCTGCCAGGAAAGAGGTAGGAGGAAGAGGATTCCCGCGGATCATTTTCCCGGGAAGAGTAGAAACCTTCCGGAACGGCTGCCTGTGCTCAGGATGTGTCCTGCAAACCCCCCTGCCTCGTGATGGGGCTGCCGGAGGGGAGCGGGAGCTTCCCCTGCACCGGAGCGGGGAAACGGGAACCCGCTGGGGTCCGGGATGAGGGATTTCAGCTTCGGTTGATGCAGCTGCTCACGGAAGCCCAGGATTTCTTCCCCATCTCGCGAGCCCGTTAATCGTCGGGCTCCGAGGAAGCGCCTTCCCAGGACGCTCCCTGCGGCAGGGTTGGTTCTGCCACTGCCCCGGGGGCAAATCCCGTGTCCCCCCTCGCGCCCTGGGCAGGAACGCGGCTCCGCTCGGATCCCGCGGCCGCTGGATTCGCGCGGCTCTGCCTGCTCCGCGTGGCTCTTCGCTGGCGTTTTACTGTGGGTTTATTCCACTGCAGTCCCTGCCCGCTTCCCTCTGCAGCTCCTGGAGGCATCGCCTGCATTTTGCTCGTCGCCTTTCCTCTCTTTTCCTCCAGAGATGGGGAGGGCGCCTTCGTTTTCCCGACCCTCTCTCCGTCTTCCCTGCATTTCCTTTGGCTCTCGGCCAGCGCTGACAACTCCTATTATTACGTTACCCATAACTGAAGCCGTTTGCTCCCGCTTTAAGGACGGCGGTGGGAGCAGCTGCTCCTCCCCAGGCCCATGTGGCGCTCAGGAGACGTCAACGCTGCCTGAGTTGGCTACGGATTCGTTCACTGGTGACCTGTTAGTGCCCGGGAGCTGTCGGCTCCTATCGGCACCCAGGGCTGCGGTGACTTGGCACCCAACAGGCTGCAACTCGGCGCCCCTGCACTCGCCCTGCTGCCTTCTGTGGGGTTTGAAATCTCGGTTCCCCCCGCCCTGCACCCCGTTTAAACGCAGCCCGCTGCTGCTCAGCCTCGAGCCAGGCAGTCTGGCCCCGGCCCCGCTTTACTGCCTTGTTTAGGGCCCAAATTCCTCCTGTCTGGTTTCCTGAGCGCCTTCCGAAACGATGCAGCCGCAGCGGGATGAGCGAGGACGTGAGAAGCGCGAGGTTGACGGCGCTAAGCTGAGCGCGGGCTCCCCGCTGCTCGCCCGCCGGGTGCCCGCCGGAGCGGCTCGCCGCGGCCCGCGGAGAGGCCGCCCGCGCTCACGGCGCTCCCCGTTGCTTTGCAGAACGAGCTGGACAAGACCAAGGCTCAGCTCGCCCTGAGAGGTGAGTGGCAGCCGCCCGCGGGGCGCCCCGGGCCCGAGGGCCTCCCTGCAGATCCGGCCGCTCCGAAACCGAGTGCGCGGCTGGGAGCTGCTTGGCTGGAGCAGCGCTAACCCCTCCTAAAGCCGGACAGCGGTCTGCAGGGCGCTTGCTTGGCCCTGCTGTGCTCTGGGTACCCTAATTCTGAGCTCTGACCTCTCCTAAAGCTAAACAGCAGCCTGCAGAGTGGTTGCTTGGCCCTGCTGCGCTCTGGGTACCCTAATTCTGAGCTCTAACCTCTCCTAAAACCAGAGAGCAGCCTGCAGGGTGCTTGCTTGGCCTTGCTGGGCTCCATGTACCCTAATTCTGAGCTCTAACCCACCCTAAAGCCGGACAGCAGCCTGCAAGGTGGTTGCTTGACCCTCTTGCACTCGACATACCCTAATTGTGAGCTCTAACCTTTCCTAAACAGCAGCCTGCCGGGTGCTTGCTTGGCCCCGCTGCGCTCCGTGTTACCCTAATTGCGAGCTCCAAACGTGCTCCTGCTGGAAACTGGGATCCTCTCCTTGCTCCCGACGCAGGAGGGGACTCGGAGCTCTCCTGCGTGGCGCAGGGCCCCGCGCGCCGCTGCGGGAGCAGCCGGAGCTCGCTGCGCGCGTGCGGATGCGCGCGCTTCCCTCTGCTCAGCTTTAATTTTAGAGGGTTGGCGGAGGGAGGCAGGGAAAGCAAAAGCCCTGGAGACTTGTCGATGGGTTTTGAGCACCGTCTGTAGGCAGCCTGTCATCAGCCCATGAGTCATGAGCCGCGCGAGGGAAATGTCAGCGTGAGTGACAGGAATCCGGAGCCGGGCGCGAGCTGGGGGGGAAGGAATGTGGGGGCTCCCCCGCGCCCCGAGAGCCGCCGCTCCTCTGCCGTCCCCGCGGCCACGGGTGGCGGGACTCGCTCCCCAGCCCCGGGAGCGGCGTCGGAAGCGCCTTCCCTCGCTGGCTTTGGGATTTGGGAGCCGGCCAGCTCTTCTGGGGAAGGTGGTTGGGAGGCTTGCTAGGATTTTATCCAAGAAAAAGCTGCCTGGAGGCCTGCTCGTCTTCTCGGCTCCTGGTGAGTAGAGGCTGGGCTTGGCGCTCGCTGTCCCGGGAAGGGAGAAGCCGCTTCCCACCTCCTGCCTCCTTTTGCTGCGGCCGCTCTGCTCTCTGGTGGCTCCGGAGTAGAAATTCTCCCCTCCCAGAGATTGGCTGCTCTGTGGAGGCGCCGGTAACTGCCGCTGTCTCAGCGGCTCCCAAAGGGCCCTGGAGGCTGGAGCTCCGTGGGAGCTGGAAGCAGCACGGAGACGTTGGGCTCCCGCTCCCACCTTTGGGCAGCTGGGGACAGGAGGAGGAGAATTCCCAACTTTCCTGGTGGCGCTGGGGTCCCTGCGTCCCGGGGAGCATCCCAGGCTGCCTCACATGGGGAAGGGCTGTTGGGTGGATGGAGAAGAGTGTTTCCCAAGGCAGGAATCCCTGTGCGGGGCCCTTTCCTCTGGCCTGCACATTCCTCCCTTGCCGGCCTCGCTCCTGCGTGTTCCTCCCTCACCAAGGTCCTGACCGGCTGCGTCTGCGCCGCTTCCGAGCGGCACGATTGGAAACGGGGCGGCCCGGGGGGCAAAGGGGCTGAGGGAGCCTTAGGGAAGGCAGCAGTTGAGGCCTCTCCTCCGCTCGGCTGCTTCCCGACACTGACGGCACATGGGGCTCCCTGTGGTGCCGGGTGCTCCCTTGGGACACTGGCAGTCGGCTGTTCCTCGTGTCCCACCAAACTGAACCCGGGGTTTCCCGGATCCTTGGTGCTCCGAGGCGTGAGCCCCATGCCTGGTGGGAGTGGAAAGGGGCAGCCGGGACAGCACGACTTGGCCTTGGGCTCCTGGAAGCTCCCGACGCTCCCGCTGTGGCGACGGCTCCGGCTGCCCGCGCTGGCTCTGCCGGTCCCCGCTTTGGGACGCACGGCGTTGGGATGCGCTGGGTGAAACTGTCTCAGGGAACCGGTTTTCCCTACCAGAGAACGTCCCGAAGCAGGCGCTGAGCTCGGCCAGGGCCAGGGCCCTCATGCGTGGGGCTCGGGACTCCCTTTCTTTTCCAGAGAAAGAGAAGCGGGAATGCCAAGGCCTTGTGGACGGGCTGAGGGACACCCTGGACGTGCGCAATGCCACCATAGAGTCGCTGCAGAAGGTGCTGGCCGAGACGGAGATGCTCTGTTCCTCCCTCAAGGTACCTGGCGGCCCGGCGCGGAGCCCTGGAGCAGGGAAAGTTGGGATGTGGTGGCGGGAGCGATGCTGGCATGGAGCCCTGGAGCTGGGAAAGTCGGGATGTGGTGCTGGGAGTGAAGCCAGCGTGCAGCCCCAGAGCTGGGGGAGTCGGGATGCGGTGCTGGGAGTGATGCCGGCACAGGGCCCTGGAGCAGGGGGAGTCGGGATGTGGTGCTGGAAGCGATGTTGGCACGGGCCCCCGGAGCTGGGGGAGTCGGGATGTGGTGCTGGAAGCGATGCCGGCGTGGAGCCCCGGAGCTGGGGGAGTTGGGATGCGGTGCTGAGAGCGATACTGGCGTGGAGCCCTGGAGCTGAGGGAGTCAGGATGCGGTGCTGGGGTGCCATGCTCCATGTTTATGGTTCTTCCGACTCCAACTGCGGGAGCGGAGGCTGCTGCTCCATTGGAGGCCGCTCCGCTCCCTCCCGGCCTCCCGCAAGGAGGCTCCGCAGCTGCCTCCTGCCACAGACCCCTCTGCGCCAGCTCAAGCTCTTTGAAGAGCCGGGCGGCACAGAGGGATCAGGGACCGGGGGGTCTTCCCTGCCGGCCGCTTCCCACCGCGCCACATCCCCTGGCAGGAGGCGGATGATGATCCTTCAGCTTCGGGGCCAAAGAGGAGCTTTATATTAGACCTTAAGAAGCTTTAGTCCGAGCAGCCTTTTCCTGTGGAGCGAGTGCTGTGTGAAAAGCAGGCGCGGAGCCTCTGGTGCGAAAGGGGCTAATTCGGGCAGGGTTCTAAGCTCAGCCTAACTGAGGGGCGCTCTCGATGGGCCCCATTCCTTGCAGAGCTGGAAGGAAGGTGATGCCGGGGTAGAGCTGTTGCTTCTGCAGGGTGAGGAGAGCGCCCTGGCGCGTGTCCTCTTTGGCTGAGCTCTTGTGCAGCGTTTCTGCGGGTGCTGTTAGCAGCTATGGGCTGCTGTTAATAGGCTTAAGCTCTAGGCTGGGCTGTCACAGCGAGACTTGCTGTGGGGACCTTGCTCGTAAAAAGCAAACGGGCCCTGAGGATGGAGTAAGTGGGAGCCCCCGATGGCTCCCTGCTTCTCTCGAAGCCCTGCTGACGCTCTGCGCTCGCTCCGCTGCAGAAGCAGATGAAATTCCTGGAGCAGCAGCAGGAGGACACCCGAAGCTCCAAGGAAGAGGCGCGGCGCCTGCGGAGCAAGCTGCGGAGCATGGAGCGGTGAGACCCACGGGGCCCCGCGTCCCGGCCACGCCGCCTCTCCCCTCCTCGGAGGGTCCCGCTGCGCCCCGGGCGTCACCCAGCCCCGGGGTCCCGTCAGCCTGAACGCATTCCTGTGTGTATAGATAGATATTTATAGAGCACGTATACATATACATATGTATTTGGGTGCAGCGTGTGTGTACGGCTCCCTGCCGTCCACCTAGCTCTGCTCTTCCCCAGCAAAACACCCCTGGTGCTGTTGCCTGCGGCCTCCCGCCGCCGTTCCGGGCGTTCCCGGCCCATTCCCGGCCTGCTCCCGACTCGCCGCTTGCTTGGGGGGGCGGGAAAATCTTTTTCAGGATCGAAGCGCTGCTTCAGGGCCAGCGGCCCGAGGTGGAGGAGATGATCCGCGACATGGGCGTGGGGCAGGCGGCCGTGGAGCAGCTGGCCGTCTACTGCGTCTCCCTGAAAAAGTAGGTGCTCCGGGCTCGGTATCCCTGAAAAAGTAGGTGCTCCGGGCTCGGCAGAGCCGCCTCGTGTCCTGCTGGACGTGCCCGGAGAGGCCTCCCGTGGCTGGAGGTGCCACGAGCGAGGGCAGCTCCGCTGCTCTTCCCGCTGTCGCTGCGGTGCCGCTCGAGCCGCCGCGGGAACGGCTCCTCTCCATGCTGTGCGTGTGCAGGGCTGCTCTGTCCAGCTCCTTTTCCTCTGGCAACGGGGATAGCTCTGGATTTGGATTCCATCCGAGTCCTTCCATGCGCTTGGGGGCGATATCCTCTGCAGGCTGATTTATTTTGCCCAGTGGAGGGGGATGTCTGAGGCCCCGCTTGGCAGCAGTCCTCATGGCTCTGTTCTCGACGAGCTGCTCGTGCTCGGGGTGTTTGCCCAGTGGCTTTGCAGTTGCAGAGCTCCCAAACAAGGGAGGACTTGGATTGTCTCTGGGACGTCTCTTGGATTGTCTCTGGGACGTTCTCCCTTGCAAACACAGCACGCCTCTGTCGTGCTCCCTTGGCAGGGAATATGAAAACCTGAAGGAGGCCCGGAAGACGTCCAGCGAGGCGGCGGAGAAGCTGAAGAAGGAGGTGTTCTCTGTCGGTAGCAAGGTAGGAGAGGATGAGGGTCACCTGTCTGAACATCCCAGCCCGGCTCTGGGCCTGCTCCTGGCTCCAGCTTTGTCCAGAGGCTGGGAGCTGCTGCCCGGCGTTGAAAGCCTGTGGAAAGCTGCTGCACAGGGTGGAAACGCTTGGGAGCTCTTGGAGAGCCTGTGTTAGGCAGCCCTGGGGATCCCTCTGCAGGCAGCCGGAGGAAAGGGCTGGCCAGGGGCTCCCTGCATGGCAGAGCTGGTCAGGAGCTGTTTTGGGGGGTAAAAGCGGGCGCTGGGGCAAAGGGGGACGGTGGCGGGTGCCGCAGAGCTGTGCGGCGTGTGTTGTGACCAGCCCGGTGCTCCTCGGGGGGTGCTGGCTGTGCAGCTGCAGAAAACGCTCTCGGAGCTGGAGAAGACAAAGGAGGAGCTAAAAAGCACCCAGAAGGATCTGAAGAATGCGGATAAGGAGATCCTGGTGAGCGCATCGCCGCTGCTCGGGCTGCAGGAACTGGCAGCCGGCCACGGCCTGCAGCTGCCGAGCCCGGAGCCGGGCTCTGGTTGCCTCGGCTCACCCAGGCCCCCTTCCCTCCGGCTCCCTCCACTTGCCCCTGGCTGCGTCACGGAGGGGGCAAAAGTATCTGCTGCAGAACCTCTTCTCACCGTCTGCTTTCCCTGTCACCACCAGAGCTTGAAGAAGAAGATAGAAATCCTGCAGGATACTCTGAAAGTGCCCTCTGTCACCAGGGAGACCCTGAGCAGACTGGTCTTCGAAAGGTTGGTGAAGTCCATCCCGAGACACACACACGTGCAGAATAAGAAGTCAATTTAACCAGGAGAATTAACCAGTGCAGGAGAATTTAACCATGGTAGCACAGCTGCTTGTGTCTCTCTTGTTTTCCCTGTTGCCAGCAAGCTGGTTTCTGGTTTACCTGCAAAGAAGGGTGTATTTTTGAGGGTTTGGGTTGGGAAGGGATGGAAGAAAGAGCTAAGTTTGCCAACCCCTGCTCTAGCAGCTGTGTCCTGCCGGGAAGCTGCTCCTCTGGGTGCCTCATGCTTGTGCCTCCCTTGTAGGGAGCGTGCCCTGGAGTTTGGGGAGCAGAGGGTTGGGCTGAGCAGAGGATCCCAGCCTGATCCTTCCTGATCCTCCCCTTCCTTTGTGGGAGCCCGTGCTCGTGCCAGTGCTGCAGGCTGGGTTGTGCACGCTGAGCAGCAGCGCGTTGCTGCCCTTCCCACTGCTGCTGTGGGGCTTAACGGAGCTTGTACCGCTGTCCCCATGTGCTGGGTGGCTGCTGGTGGCCTTCTGCCAGCGCCTGCTTTGTGTGTCCCTGCAGCCCCGCGCCCGTGGAGCTGCGGCAGCCGAAGCTGCACCGCCCGGCCCGCAGCGAGGAGATCGATCTGGATGCCACGTTCAATGTGGGCACCCCTGAGCCTCAGCCCTGCCGATCCCTTCCCAGCCCAGCGAAAAGACAGAAGCTGGATAAAAAGCCGTGAGTTGTCTCTCCTCTTGATGCTTCCGTGTGTGGTCAAACAGATGCTCCGTGTGATCCCCCGTTGCTCCAAAGCTGCTGGGAGATGAGCTCGCTGGGAGATCTGCTTACTGCTCGCTTGGGCAGCAAAGCTCTGCTGACCTGTCCCTCGGTCTCTTCCAGGCCTCCCGTGGTAAATCTGTCCAAGAAAATTCTGAAGGAAACAGTGGAGGTAAAAAGGCTGCTGTTTTCTGCGTTGCCTCTGAATTTGGCTGTTAGTTGGCTGGGAAACAGCTTGCCCGTGTGGAAGGTGCAGCCGCTGCAGGCCGGGCGCCCGAGGGGCCTCAGAACGGCCTCCAAGGAGCTTTGCTTGAGGGGCTCCTGGAAATTGCTGCGTCGGAGCGGCCTTCTGGAATTCCTCGGGAGGAGGATGGGGAGAGCCGTGTCCGTGCAGATTATCCTTGCCGAGTGCACAGGGTGGGGCTGTCCACATGGGCCATGGGGTCTGTCCGGGGGGCTGCTCTGCCAGGGTGGCCGGGTGCTTCTTCCTTCCCTCCCTTCCTAGCAGGGAGTCCCAGGGGGAGGTCTGAGGCGAAGGAAGGAGGGAAGGAAGGAGGGAAGGAAGGAGGGAAGGAAGACAGCTTGAGCTACGGGACAGGAGTAACTGTTCATATTGCTGCCTACATCCTTAATGCTGCTTGTACCTGAATCCGAGTCCTCAAATCCCGCTGGCCTTTCCGCTTTGTCTTGCGGGACAGAACTGGGCGGACGACTCGGAGGACGAGGCGCTGCAGGGGCTGCTGCCGGCCTTCGTGCGGAACTCGGTCCTCTCCAAGAAGGCGTCCTCGGGCAGCCTGCTGCCTCCCCGCAAGCACGTGGGCGCTGTGAGTACGAGGGCGTCCCCGGGGAGCCGCCGCGCGCCCCTGTCCCGCCGGGCCCCTCACGGAGCAGGAGCAGCCCCTGGAAGACAAAGCCCGGGTGCCACCGGCCCCTTCCCGCCCCGTCGGGAAGCTCCAGGGAGGGCAGATGCTCGGGCCCCTCTCTGGCAGCAACTAGGTGACCCTCTGTGTCCTGCTGCTCCACCTCCCTGGAGCGCTGGGTGTTTTCCTGGTGTGCCTCAGTCGCAGGCACCAAATCCTAATCCTTGCTGCTGCCTGGAAGGCTCAGCCCGCTCCGGGCGATGCCGACATGCCCTAGCTCTGCTCGTACCCTTGCACGAGTGGGTTTTTTGCTTGCTGTTTGCTTGTTTCCCCTCCGCTCAGGTGAGGGCATTGTGCAAGTGCCCAAGCGCATCCATTTCTCCCTCTCTCCTAGGTGCGGGTGGGCTACGATGGCCTGGGAGGCAGAACCAAGTTCATACAGCCCGTATCCTTCCCTGCGGAAAGCACGGATCGGTGTCCGCGTTGAACTTGAGGCTTCCAAACTCCTTTGGGTCCTGGGGCTGTTTTCAGGTGGTTTTGCCTTTTCTTTCAGCCTCCTGAGTCTCTGGAAAGTCGTGACTGCCCTGGGGGGGCTTGGCTTTCTGCAGCCCCCTCCTCACTTGGGGGCCCAGAGGTCTCCCACGTGTGGGGCACTGGAGCCAGAGGTGCCACTGGCCCCCCAGTTGCTGCAAGTGGTGACGGGCTGGGAGCTTTCCCGGCTCCGGGAGGTTTTCCTGCTCCTTTCCCGGCTCCGGGAGGTTTTCCCCAGCACCTCAAAATACAGCCCTGAGACACCTCAAAATATGGATGGAGATGCACGGACCTTGAGATCGGTGCCTATATTTTATGCTCGGAGATGGCATAAAATGGAATGGATGGAAGTGGAGAATGCTCCTTGGCTCCTGGGGCTGGAATATACCGCAGCTCCTGCGTATAGGGAACAAAGCCCCAGGCCTTGCTTTTCCTGCTGGGAGCTCGTTCTTGGCGGGAACATTGCTGGCTTCTGCAGTCCTGGAGCGAGTCCTGGCTTGCTCCCGTTTTCCCTGCTTTTCCCCTCCTTGACGTTTGCCCCTTCAGACCAACCTCACGGAAATCCGCCCGGCGGCCGTGAGGAGCAAGAGGAAGAACGTGTCCAGGCCGGCGCCCGCCTCCAGCAGCAGCCAGCCCAAACTGGACGCCTTCCTGCAGTGAGAGGCCGCGGGAAGCCACGGGAGCTGCTCAGCACGGCGGCGTGGGGCTGGGCGCGAAGCCCCCCGTGCTGCCCAGCGGGTGGGACAGGCTGCCCCAGGGAGAACCCCAGTGAGCCCCAGGCTCTGCTTAGTGTTAAGACTGATTTCAGGCCTCTCCTTACCCGAGCGGGTGTCTTCCCTGGGGATTTTCTCGCTGTGTGGCCTGCTCGAAGCTCCCTCGTTGCTGTTGGGCGCTCCGTGAGTGCAGCGGCAGGGAAGGCTCCCGACGTGTCCGTCTGGAGCCTCCAACGCAGCGTTTAGGAGCCGGGAGCAAAGAGGGAGAGACCCTGACCCGCGCTCTGCCTGCTGTGGATGACTCCAAGACAAGACTTCCCACAGGAAAAAGCGCGGCTCTCCGCTTTTCCCAACAAGCTGCTCCTAAATGAATCACACCCCAGAGGAGCAGCCTGCTCCTCTCCCCGCATCAGCCTGGACGCCTTTGGAGGAGGCTGGGGACGGCTCTGGGAGGAGGTGGCATTCGCTGCCCTCTTCCAAGCGAGGCTTTTCCACCAGGAAGAGCAGTCCTGCTCCGTATTGGACATTCGTTGGCAAATTAATTGCCTTCCCTCCGCTGCAGCCTGGGCTTGGGGAGCCCTGCGGCTCCTCCTCGCCCTGCTCTGGGATGTGGGAGTCTCCCATGTTCTTCCAGACTTGGGGCTTTGTGCACTGAGTGCCGGGGTGTGTGTGCAGGGGTGATCCCCGCTGTCCCCTTGGGAAGTGGGAATGTTGGTGTGCTGTTGTGAGCCCTGCTTTTGTAGGATTTCGAGTTTTAAGTGTGAGTTTCTTCTCTTGAAACAAGCCTGCAGGGTGATTTCAGGGTTAGGAAAACATCAGCCTGATGTTTCTGAGCTTCAGGCTGAGGCTGAGGGCGCTGGGGCTGGACCTGTCTCATGTTCCCTGGCTCCCCTCTCGCCCTGTGGCTCTAGGAAATGCAGCCCTTGGAGCTGGGCTTGGAAGGGACTGAGGTGCCGTGCTAGGAAATCCCATACCCTACAAGTCTGGGGCATCCCTGAATTCCAGCTGCCGCAGGCTGGGAGCCTCAGTGCCCGTGTTGGCTGAAACTCGCGTTTCTTTAAGGAATAAAATACATCATTTGCACCTTTGTGAACAGCCTCCCTGTTGCAGCTTAGCCTCGAGGGCCTCCCCTGCGTCCCAGAGGGCTGTCCTGCTGCGGTGGGTGAGCGCAGCCCAGGAACCCCCGTGTTCCTGCTCCGAGTTCCCTCCACTGCCCTCTCCGGTCTCTCCAGTGCTCGCTGCTCCCGCTCCACGTGCAGGTGTCTCCCTGCCCACCGGCGCCTGGTGACCAGCCTCAGAACCAAGCCAGAGGTGCCGTCTCGCGGGGCAACATCAGAAGCACTTTCTATTTCTGTGGAATTTCAGGTGAGGCCAGACCTAGTTTTGCGTTTATTTTAGGATTAGGAGGAGCGTGTGCGTGTGTTGGCTCATGACCCCTCAGGAAGGCGCTGGCCCCGGCTCGAGCTGGTGGAAGAAGCAGCTTGTGCTGAGCCCTGAAGGTCAAGTTTAAAGCTCTGCTGGTCACCAGGAGACAGCCAGAGAAGTAAAAAGCTGGAAAATCGGTTATTTTATGACTGAAACTCCAGGTTGGCGGCTTGAAGGGGGCACCTAAGGCAGCTCTTTGGGGTGTCACCCAGATGTGCACCCCGCTCCCTCTGGACACGGTGCGGAGCTCAGCCCTCTTCATGTCGCTGTTGGGGACAGGCCCTGGATGAGCCTTCCCTTCGCTGTGCCCTGAGTTTTGGGGTGCTCCGTTTTCCCCCTTGCCGGGGTCCATCCTTCCTTCTCCCGGCACCTTGTTGCTTCCAAGGGAAGGGCCAAAGAGGCCACACGATGGCAGCAAGGGACAAGGCAGCAGGGGCTGTGGGGCCGGGGGTGCCGCGTCTCAGGTGGCAGTGAGGGGGGGGCGACGCACGAAGCCTCCCTGATGTTCCATCTCCTATAACTTTATTCCTTCGGGAGCCTTCCAGGCGTATGGAGCTGGCCAGCAACCCCCGCTGCCTCAGGCTGGCATCTCCTTCTACCTCCGGCCGCATTTGTGCCGCTTTCCTACGGCTCCAAGGGGCGGGAAGCTCCTTTTCCAGGGAGCCTCTGGTTCCCCGAGCACTGGCCCCAGCTCTTGCCTAAGCCAGGGAAAAATTCCCTCCTTTCCCATCGCAGGCAGAGGGGATGCCCGGCCTGGCCCTGCCACCCCCTCCTCCACTGCGGAGGATATCCAGTGAGGATAACCCCCCTGCGAATAATTAGTTTAATTATAGCTTAATTTCTTTAAATAGAGCCTGTGTGCCATATTTCGGTGAGCTTTAATTACCAAGAAGGGCCGAACTGCGGGGCCCCTTGTTCCCAGGATAATTCCCTGGGAGTTCCCAGCTCGTGCATTAACTAACTGTTGTCTCCAGAAACGAATCCTCGCACCTGGAGGGAGCGTTGTCGCCGCCGAGGACCTCGGTCTAAGTCGCTCCATAGGAAAGTGGCCGCCTGGGTGCCCGGGGTTGGGAGCACTTGGGAATCGCGTCTCGTCCCTTTGCAGGAGCGAGATGTCCCTGGCAAGGAGGCCGGAGGCCGATTCCCGGCTGCTTGGAGAGCACTCGTTGCTGCACGTGGTGTCAGGGGAAGGAAAACACTAATTTTCAGGAGGAGTGAAAAGAGGTTTTGAGAGCTGCAGGACCATCCTGCTCCAGCAGCCTCGGCGCCGCCGTCGCTGTCCCTGCTGCAGGGCGCGGGGGGAGCCTCTCGCACGGGGCTGCTGCCCCCAACTCCTTCCAGGCCTTTCCCTGCTCCCGCCCTTCCCGGGGCTCCGGGGTGGGGATACGTGGCTGCCTTAGCCCCGCTGTGATGTGGGGCCGCTGCCTCTTTGTCCCTTGTGCGCAGGGTGGTGCAAAGCCCAAGGTTTCAAAGCCAAACAGCAGCGCTGTGTCTGTCTGCCTGGCGCCTCCTTCGGCTCCGGCGCTCCCGTTAACCGCTGCCGTCCCCTTCCCAAGCCTCTCAGTTCCAGCTTGGGGGCTTTGGGGCCTCGGCAGGTGCCCCCTCAGGCAACCACCCGTCTCCAGGAGCGGTGCCCAACACTGGCACGTCAAGGACGGGCCCCTCCTGCCAATTGCTTGGCTGCGGCTTTCTGCCCTCCTCTCACTGCCTCCTGCTCGGGCGTGCGGGGGCTGGCGAAGCTCCAGCAGCAGCCCCGTGGGCACAGTCTCCGGCATTACGGTGCATGGGAATCCATGCGTGCGCCCCACGTACGCGCCTGGTGTTCATCCCTCGGGATGCTCCTGTCACACAGCACGGCCACAGCCTCCATAGCCTGGGGATGGGGCCTCCATAGCCGGAGGAGGAAGGCAGCAGGTTTGGGGGGGAGCAGCCCCCGGGGGGCCCTGCCCGCCTGGGCGAGGGGCCGAAATCTCCCCTCCTGTTTCCCGGACCCGGTGCTCGCGGGCGGCTGTTAGACACACACACCCGAGCCTCAGGCCATGGCGGGTGCCGCGAGGGAAGGAGCAGGGGGTCTCTGCAGAGCCGGCTCCAGGGCAGGGCCGGTCCCAACCGGCCGCTTCCCCCGGCCGGGCGAGGAGGGGGACGGGGCCCGGGGCCGTTCCCAGCCCCCCGTGCTGCGTTTATCGCCCCAGCAGCAGGACGGGCCTGGCTCTCACTTATCTCCCCGCGGGAGATCCCTGCTCGGCCGGGCGCAGCGCTGCGCCCCGGGGCCTCTCATCTCCCCCCTGCTGCCAGTTACTCCTTTACAGCAGTAAATAAAGCACGAGCTCAGGGCTGGGCCCTCCCGGGGGGGAGCCCGGGCGGTGGCTGCGGCAGGGCCGGGGCCTCCGCGGGCTCCCAGCGCCTCCATCCGCGCCGCAAAGGGCCCAGCGGGGCCTTCCCGCCCGCGCTGGGGCCGCCGGGCGCCGTGGGGCCGCCCCGAGCGCCGCGG
>JAVCKT010059228.1:0-16208 GCA_032273925.1 Rhynchotus rufescens
TGCATATGCATATGCATATGCATATGCATATATACATATACACAAGTAGCATATGATCACGTGTTGAATACCATGGCATTCTTTTCCCCTTCACATGGGCTAATTCATGCATTGCCTCTGTTTTTCCCTCCTGTGTATTGTTTTATATTTATTTACACCAAATTTAATCTGGCATTTTATCACTCATCACATAATTTCTCGCAGTCCTGTTTTTTTTTTACAGAGAGAATTTGATCCATTGGGTCGCATTTAGCCTTTGAACAGTAAATGCAGAGCAGCAAGAGCTGCATTGCTCCCTCATGAACCAGTCCCGGTGCAGACCTGTTGCTGGATCTCACACCAGACCCCAGCACATCACTTGCTTTCAGGAGGAGATGCCCACCCATCTCCTGGTACATCTGCAGTCTGCCTCTGTCACTGCTGACAGGCTTCTACGACCAAGTCCAAGTCTTCAAGAAGTGTTCCTGTTGCACATGAAACTAGAATGAGAGAGAGGTTAAGCTGGGATTCTGCTGGCCTGAAACTCCCCTCACTTACCTGCATCCCAAGAGCTAGGAGACTGGGGAAGCCTGGAGCAGTTCTTGCTCTGCCTGGTTGATTTTTCCAAGATATACATTGCTATTGTTTTGGCCAAAAAATGACTGAAAGCTTTGAGAAGTCTTTTTAAGAGTAAGGTTAATTGAAAACTATTTTTCAACAGGAAAAAATGAAACCCCAAACATCATAAAATTCTTAACTAGAGCTAGTCACAACAAGACCACATTTTTTTCTGACTATGCTAATTTATGAAGAGCACATAGAAACACATTTTCAGCAGTTTGGGGGCACTCTGTTAGCATTTCTTCCTATTTCTGATTTGCATCTGTGTAATTTCATTAACTAGTAAATGTTTTTGATGTGAAATGAAGAAGGAGATAAATGGCTCATGAATCAATAAGTGATGAGATTTCAGACTCGCTTATTGATTTTTATCTCCAATTTCCTCTGCATCAGGTTTAATTATAGCTATTACACTCCATTTGTTTAAAAAATTGCATATAAACTTTTGCATGAAGTTTGTTTAGTGAAATTTTGTATCATTTGTTTTAAAATAAATTATGACTTTTAAGCTGTAAAGACAGCCATTGAAATACTTATCTCGAGAAAATATCCATGTATACAATCCCTTAACCATTATTTCTAAGCATTAAATTAGTGTAATATACATTTTGAAAACCATTTTATTTACAGGTTTTTATTATTGTAGTAGCAATGGTAGGTGAAACTTTCTCTTCCAATATTTAATACACATGAAAGTCTATTTTGAATTGAACAGAGCCATGCAAATATAAGAGTCAATTGTACAAACTGTTGTGGAACACATTATTCCAACAAATTAACAATGAAATAATATGAGTTTACATTTCAAGGTGTTTGAGACCAAATTTTCCTACATTCAGATTTATAGGATAAAAAGAAATTTTAAAAGTTTTTTCTTTTTTGTGTCCAAATGTATACGTAATTTCATCTAAAACTATTTTCTCCAGGTATTTGTGTTATTTCTTTTCTTTTCTGCGTGATCATATATTTTGAAGTGTATCAAATTAAAAATAAAAAGTTTTGCACTGTTGCAGAGAGTTTTATATATATATTCCAATTTTTTAAAGGAAGCAAATAGTTCTACTTTCATATTGAGGATTTTCCTATCATTATAGATAATTTTCTATTGAGTCTAAATCTGTCAGTATCACTATATTGCAGTGATATTTCAGACTGTGAGAAATAACTATCTAGTATAAATATATAGTACTTTGTATTAGTAATTTTAATTCAGGAATTGGTTTGTGTCAGGTAACCTATATGTAGTCTCTAGTGTAACCTATACGTTGTCTCTACTGGTAAACTCCCTAAATTGTGATCATAGAACTACTTCTACTTAATTCATTGGGGATCTAAGAAATGTAATACAGTGTACAGGTATCTAGTCTCAAACAGGTATGATATAATTAAAAAAAAAAAGGAAAAGAAAAGAAAAGAAAAAAGGTCTGCAATCTCATAAGTCTTGATCTCTGAGAGCAGAACTCTTAAGGACTGCATGCTTAAAAATGTATTCATATTTTTTAGGGCAATAGTTTTTATCTGTCAAACTTCTTTTTATATATATATATATACACTCACAATAAATAAGGTAGCAAACTATGTGTAGTAAATCCCTTTCAGAACATACAAACCCTGAGTAATAGTGTTCAATTTTATGCTTGAGAATCCTCAATGAAAACAGGCAGAAACAAGATTTTAACCACATTTTTTTTTCAAGTTTTTTTAAAAAAGTATATATTACTACATCTATTCGTATCCTTGCTTTCAAGTGAAGTAAGATATGTTGGAATAATTCCTTAATTTAATTTGTCTTTGGACAATTATGAGCCAATTTCCTGTCCTGTAAATTCATTATACTGATGACACAGCACCAATGTAACTTTCTCTATTTAAGGAATTACATTCTTAGGCACCCTTTAAAAATGTCAGTTATTTTATACTGACAAGGAAACAACAGAGAAAACAGAAATGTTTGGCTTTTTGACAGAATACAAGATCTTTCAAGGGGAATCAAGGAAGAAGACTCTTAGAGCGTTTGAAGACCTCTATCAAAAAATTCAAAAAAATCCTACCTCTCTTCTCCTTTCCTTTGTATGGACAAAACTTTGAAAGTGTATAAAATGAACTTCTAACAAATTTTTAACAAAATGCTTCCCAGGGAAACATGATTTGCTAAAGAGTCCTGTCATTAAGTTGTTTTGATTCTAGAACTAGGAATAAAATCAAAGGATTTTCACACAAAGTTACTCCTACCTAGGTGCACTTCTATCTTGCACTTCTATCTTCTAAAAATATAGCTTATAATTTTTTTCTTCTAAAAAGATTCCATAACAAGTTTCTGTTCATATTAATCACAAATGTGTTTCTTGCTGGCTGGACCTTACCAGCCTCCTGACCGTTAAAAAGGGAAACCTTCTCTATGAAGAATTTTGAATTCCTCATAGCCTTTACCTTTTTGTGATGGCACTGCTCAGGCTGACCATATTTTCTCCTTATCAGACAGGCAGACAGTCCATGTTTTGTGAGCATACAGAATAGCACAAAAGCCCTAAAATAGGGGTGCTTGCATTTGAGGTGCTGTGATTTCTCTTCCTCTTCCCTCCTCAATGACTTTCCCTTCCATCTTCCACCCACAGCTCTCTGGAGCCTGTGTGCTAATTGGTTGATCAGTAAACATAAGGTACTCATGTCCAGTAACATCAAGGATTGTCCAATAGAGCAAAGAGCCTGCCTACCTTTCTGCCATCTTCAATCTCCTATCCAAGCACTGATTTCTGCTCCTCTTCCAAATTTGTTTTAAAATTATTTTTTGACAGTGTTCAAAAGTTCCTGAGAAGAAGGGATGTCAAAGATAGAAACAGTGCAGACAATCAGAGGGCATGATCCTCTGATCCTCTGATCATCCCTCATCCCTTTGAGAAACCAGACTAAAAAGTGAAAAGGGTGCCAGAATAGGCATTGTAAGCGCTGACATTCTTTAATGGAAGTGTAATAGTAAGGAAATGTGAAAGGTGACCTAATCTATTTGTCTCAGGAAAGATTAAGTATATGTAAGCTATCCCTGATGAACAGTCCTACCTGAAGAAATTATTCAGTTCAGATAATCTTATAGGTTCCTGCTTTTGCACACATCTTTTCTCATCTCCAAAATTGTCTCTTCTGCAAATTAAGATTTTTCTTAGGTTTCAGGTGCACAAAGAGAAAAATCAATCTATTTCTTCTTTTTATATGTCTGATAACTGGTTATTGATCTAATGTTCTGCTGTGATCCCTCTTTTTCCCAGACTAAAGAAATCCAGTTCCTTCAGCCCTTCCTTTGAATTTTCATGCTTCAGATAAGTTTCCCTCTCCTGGAATATCTCCAAATCATCTCTTCTTTCCTGAAGTATGACATTCAGACATAGATATCAATCTAAATCTTCATCTCCAATGAGTGACAATTCTTTTATCTTCCACAGGACATTGAACAGTAATGTATCCAAAATAAGATTAAAAATTTTTTAAGAGTTTCATATTCCTGAATTATGTCCATTTTATGCTTCACTGGTATTGTCATTCTCTTTTCTGAAGTAATACCACATTTCTCTGTCTGAAATGAGACTGCTTAGGCACTGTTTGTCCTCACAATTTCACAATAACTCTTTTTATCACTTTATTACACTATAGATGCTTTGAAGCAGTTAGTTTTACTAACTGACTCTACTTTTTTTTTTTTTCACTTTTGAGGTTTTGTTTTTTGAAGACCAGTTTCTGTTTTTAACCTGTGCAGGAGAGATGGACAGGTCAAGTATGACAGCCCTTCAAAGTTCTCTGAAATCTTTTCCACTGGCCACAAGATACTTGCTATTAATACAGAGAAGTACATACATATCTAAAGGATTGCTTTAATCATGAGCAGTGTGTATAGTACTGTATAATGTCAACTACTTTTCATAGCTCATACTTGGAGTCTGCAAATACCACACAGGTACTTAACATTTTCATTGATTTAGAGACTAAATTTTCATACTTCTCAAAAAAAAATTAATTTATCTACCAAAAGCTGGGAAGATCACTTTAAGGTGTAAAATTGGTTTTGTAGCACTGCATTTCTAATCAACAGTAAGCTAGAATATATTTGTATTATTCACATAACAAGAAAATCACCATTCAAAAAGCTGCATCTGCATTTCCTTTGTCCTTATTTTAATCCCTGTTCAAGAACCTTTTCAGGAAATCACAAAACCATATACTCAGCTTTATGCATATTTATCAAAGATGTCTAAAAGACCCAATCTATGCTCAAAAGCTTTCTTGCAGTGGGGACCTAATAATGCAAATGATTAATTAGTAATGGAGTTTTACATGGTACTTTTCTGAAAATGGAGCATTCTAAGCTTAATTTTTCACAGAAGATGGCCTTAAATTTATCTCTGGAAGAGTCTCACCAGCTGAATGAAGATTTAGAACCAGCCTGAACTCAAAAAAGAATAGTTTACAATATTTTAATGTTTCTCTAAGAGTTTAAAGCCATATTAAAACATTAGGTAGTTTTGAAAAACCAATCATTAATTGTTTATTATCAAAAGAGATATCATACAAAATTGCCAGAGAACATCTGAACTTAAAATTTCTGGTATTTTTGCTATCTCAATAATCAGCAACTTGCATAAGGCCTCGGTTATACAATACATTTTTTATGGTTTAAAACCTCTGATGTATCATGAATGCATGGCCTGTAAAAATGGCTGTGAATACTATAAGTATTCTTCCTGAGATTTCCTTGTTCTGTCTGCATCAACCATTTAGTGACTGAATTCTGAATCATAAATCATAAAATTGTGCATTCAGCCAATTTTGTTGTTTAATCTTCTTGTTTGTTTAAGTGTATATGCAAGGAATTTGCTGGATTTCCATCTTAAGACATCTGCCAGCTACTGCTCCTTTGTACATCTCCTCAGGCTTTAGTTGAGGAATAATATCTTGCTGACTAGATATTAATCTACATATAATTTAAGAAAGTGTCATATTCAAGTTAAAGTTCATGCTTATAAATGACACCCTAAGAAAAGTATTTCGTATTTTACTGTAGTGTCAAAGCAATTCTCCCTTGAAATTAAGATGTAAAAGATGTAAAATTAAATTCAGGTATTAACTATAAAAAAAGAAATTGCTGTCCTTTTACGCAATCCCTTTATGGTTTGAATTTCTCCTAGTACACAGAAAATCTAGGTTCAATGCTCACTTTTGCATATATTGTTTGGGTAATGTCTTAACTGAAATGGTGATAAAACTTTCAGCAACACCCTATTCTGAATGAGGCAAAGAGTAACCTTTTATCTCCCAAATCTCCTATGAGTCTCATTACCCTGAGGTACTTTCAGACAGGAGTCACTCTTCTGCTGATAGCGGCTTTTGTTCTGTCTTAACATCCCTCGGTAATCCATGGAGTGGAGGAGAGAGATATGAGTAGCTCTGTCCAATGCAGGGACAGGAAAATCAGAGCAATTAAAATGCCTGTCATAATTGCGAGTAGTTTGGCTTTTCGGTATGCTTTCAGGGACCCAGAAATGTGAGTTTGTCTTCGTGACACCGCATTGCGTCACTGCACTGACCCATGCTGGAGTGAGCTGCAGGAAAATCCAGCAGCCTTCTCAATGTTATCCACTGCCCTACTAGCCTTTCCGTGAGAAGCACTGCATCGTCACAGCCCCTGCCCCAGGGATTGCCAGGGTACCACCAATCCCGCTGGCCTTTGCAAGCCTCCTAGCTTAGATCCAGGACTGCTGGAACCATCAAAGCGGCTTTGAAGTCATCAACCATTGTTACGAATGTAATTCCAAATAATTGGCTCAGCCTCTTTTGTTGTCAGTTACTGTGGCATGACTGTTACCTTTTTCTCCACAGCCCTCCATACTTGAGCCTTTAAGCCCTTTCCAGGGCATCCCATGCTCAGGCTTTTCTCTAGTGTTATCTTTGCCATGTGCCCTGCTCTTCTTCTCACCTTTCCTTTGTTTCAAAACATTCAGACTTCACGATATGTCTTTTTTTTCTGGTTTGTCACTTTCCATAACTTGGCAACTGCTGCATCCACTAGCTTTTAATTACTCTGCCACTTACTTTGTTTTTAACATCTGTGTCCAGTTTCTATCTGGGGTCATTTTAATTGTTTGTGGCTAATGGAATTTGAAAGGAATATAATCTTTTTATATTTCATCCTAAAATAATCCCTTGAGGTTTGCTACAGTCATCTGCTGCTCTTGATTTGCTACTATACAGATGATTTCATTACCTAGGGATCATTGTTATTACCATAGAATCCCCATTTATTAACTGCCATATCAATTATCCAACTCTGTTGCTTATTGATCTGAAGTCTTCCGAGCAGCTGACCTCTTGGAACACTTTTCATCCCTTGAACAAATTTACTGAGTTCACTGGAATCATGCAAAGGAGGAAACCAGCTCCTCTAGGACACTGATCTCCTGCTAGTACTTTTATTGAGATTCCTACTGATCATGCAATCACCTGGAAGACTTGGTACACCATTTCACAGCTCTACTGATTCATGATTTTACTGATACTGATGGATCATTTATCACCATGATTTTTACTTTCCTCCTTATCCCTTGTGATTCTATCAGTTGTTTTTTCTTCTCATTTTCCATCTTCTCAGTTCAGAAGTTTTGCTTCTCAGTTTCCATCTGACTGTTCTGTTTTCCTTCTGACTTTTCCTCTAAGTTTCCTCTGATTTCATGCCTCTATTCCTGTACGTTCCTGAGTAGTCATGTTACCTTTTCTGTGTTTCTGCTATATCATCTGCAAATCTGTAAGTCATCTCTGCCTTTTCCTCAGAGCAGGCACTAGCAACATATTTTTCCCCATTATTTATTTGTAATTTGTTCTTCCTGGACACAATTCTCCTTCTGCACTTAGTGCAGAGAGTCTTCTCTCCTGTTTCCTGCCCCTTTTGGTACTTTTATTCATACTCCACCATCACCTTCCTGATTATCCTGGATTATCACTAGAACAAAGCACTGGAAAAAGCACACACTGAGCATAGATAGCAGATGCACGCTTTGTATGCATTTCTGTAGATCCAAATTATTTCATTTGTTGGGTGGTAACAACCCTATGCAACCATAAAAAATTCTGAGTTATACTGGAGGAAACAAAATCATAGATTAGGAAATATAATCCAGTTTACATATGTTTGGCATATGGTCTGACAGGCAAATTTAGATTCTACTGATGCATATACTTTTCCATTTTCACTGTTTACATATATTATCTCATAAAATATGCATAAATATAAACGCTTTTATATTCTTCCAAGAATTTCAGTATAAGTATTAAAATAAAAAAAAAAATACCAACTCAGGACTGCCTTAATATTGACATAATAGTGAATCTGAGCTAAAAATACAAGTCTTTGTGATGCACAATAATATCTCTGGTGACTTTTGATTGATACTTCAAAGACAAATCTTATTCCTCAGGAATGAATGTTTATGGTAGACACAAGCTCAAGTCGTGAAATCTTTTTCTGTCTCATGATATGAAATACTCTATCACTGTCAGCTACTATGATTGAGAGGTTTTCTTCATTCCTCAAAAATGGAACTCCAGAGTTAGAAAAACTCTAAAGGAAAGGGCTTTGGATTGTGTTTTTTTTTTTTCCCTCAATCTGAGCTTGAGTTTATACTTTTTTGTTCAAAGGCTAAAAAGAACACAGAAGAAAATAATTATACAGAGTAACTGAGACAGTCCTAGCATTTCAGCAGTCTAATATTTCCATGTGTAAATTTTCCTAGAAAATAATAGCTTAGTGTGTGACTAGCATAATGATCTTTTGCCTAAAAGATTCCAGTTGCTGTAATTACTACCTTTCTTGCAAACTTTCACAGAGAACCAAGGCATTGTTTATTTTTGCTTAATTATATGAAAGTACTAGCAATTTTATTTTAAGGAAATATATTACTATCACTGTTCATTTTAAAATAATTTTGTTTTCATTTATTTTTCAAAAATAGAAGGTCCTCATTTTATTTGACTTTGCTGAGTTCTTGCCACTGAACTGAAGTAGGTAGCAATAACTGTTGTGAATATAAGCTTTAGGATTAATAGGGATTTTGTATTTGCACTGACACTTGATCTGCCAGAAATATATGTGACAGAAGCTGACTATAAGTGCTCTGAAAAACACTGTCTTGGTGTCTCATGTGCTTCCTTTTAAGTGAGGTCTCTACGTAGAGGTAAGGGACATGGAGGAGGCTCCTATTAACATTAATGAATATTCTGTGGTGGTTTTGAATGACCATTTCACTTCCCTTCATTAGTGCTGTTCAATTCATCACTGTCCCTTTTTCATCATGGCAAAGCAGTTTCACATCTTTGAACACTGATGCCCTGACATATAACTCACCCAAAAGCAAGTAAATGTAAGAAAGCACTAGGGCAAAAGGTCATGGAAAGATGAGCTCCACGAGAAGAGTTATAGCCTATCCAATTTAGTGGTGTTAGAACTGAGTGAATTAGCAGAACATGGGAGGAACAGTACCTTGCATGGCACACTCCTGGCGGGCCGTGGCCCCTCCACCATGCACTCAAAGCGGTGCACATACTGCCCAAATGCTCCTGGTGCACAGTGCTCATGATGCTGTTCAGAAGTGACTTGATCTGAGTGTTATGAGAACAAACCCCAGCCTGGAGATCGCTGGGAGTTAATGAGAGAGTTAAGGAGCTTCACCTCAATATCTCTCTTCTTCCTGAACTGCATTTTAAAAGTGGTCCCACATGCATTCACTGATCAGTAGCTGTTATTGAAGGGTACTGAATGGTCATTGGAGTTCACTCTTAATCTGTGACTGACTGAGGATATCTAATTACATTGAGAACATCACACTAGGAGACAGTTGAGCACAGAAGAAAAGTCTGAGAAGGAGATAATGTGGCAATACAGGCTTTGCTAACTACCAAAATCTGTAAAGCTTCTTACCTGAGAGAATCAGACCTCATGAGAGGTATCACTGACATGGAAATTAACTATCTTAATTCACTGATTCATGACAGTGGTTCTGCTCCACAGAGGCCAAAATGATATCAGGTGCAGTGACCAAGCTGGAGACTGCTGTGAAGTGACCCTGGAGATGGCCTGTAGCACCATGTGCCCCTAAGATATATAGCCTCTTGCAATAGACCTGAATTCAGGCTGCTGACAAATCCTATCTCCTCTCTTAGCATGCAAAACTGGACTCTGTCAGAAGGATCATCTTCTGTCTAAGATCTTGTCTGTTCTTCCTCAGCACAATGATGATAGCATACATCTAGATAGAAGATGCACACATCCTCAGCACACATCTAGTTAGAAGCAGTGGCTGAGGCTGACTATGGACTGTGGAGGTGGCCCCTTACGCCAGATAAAAGAGAGATGAAAATTCAGGCATCCCAGATTTCCACTGAGATGCCATCTAGTTTGCTCAGGACCATGTCTCAGGGCACACATGCAGTGTATGGATGAGCAGAAACTAAGGCTTTAGGCCTGTCTTCTTGCTGCTTGCCTAGGGTAAGCCAAAAATCAAGTCACGAGAGGGCCACCTTGCCAGACAGGAATTAATACAACGGAAAGAAACAATAAAATTTCAAGTGTCTTTTAGAGATTTGGAGTTGTATCCTGAGGGAATAACTGTAGCATTGCTTTTTACCTCAAAACTCATCTGCATGATTTTTTAAATCTGCATTACCTGGGTAACATAGGTTCATTGCATATTGGGAATCACATTGATTATGTTGCCTAGAAAAGAAGATGACTGCATTTATATCTCTTTGAATTGACAGTGCTTTTTGTAAATATACTTAATGAATAAAAAAATAAGAATTTCAGTATTTTGAAATAGAAATCATTACGTAGGTGCAGCATACTTATGTTTCCATAAGCAGAAATTGACTTTTTGATGACAATAAATAATCTCACTATTGAGCTTTTAAAAATATGTTTAAAAATTTTCCTGCTACTGTATACTTTCTGCACTTCTCTATTGAAAGGGATAATAATTTATATTGATCAAGATATGCGAAACTTATATCATAGCACTACTTTTCTATTTTACGTTTTAGCCAGCAATGCAATAGGAAAGTGTTTAATGCTAAGCCTTTAATGGAAGCAAATAGAGCAAACACAAATAGTAAGTCTTCTAATGAATAAATCTGAATAATAAAATTCCCTGTGGAGCCCAGAAGCAGATAGGTTAATTCTTTTACTTGAATTTTAATCCTGACTGAAAAAATAAATGCCAAAAATATATCCACATTTAGCACATGGTATCCATACAACTCAAAAGAAAGGACTTTTCATTACTGATACTTGATCTGTAGCTCTTTTTAATTAAAAGAGTCAAAGAAAGGATGCTTACAATGTGAGGTTTATAATTTCAGGAGAGGATAGGTCATTAGCATTGCTGCTGTGATTGCTGGTACAACTTAAGATAAAATCAGTGGAGGAGCACCCATTGAACTGATTCTGGAATGTCATTATAGTGGTGTAAGAATGCTGCCCCCACCACTATCCCAAAGATTTTGAAGTATTTCTCCTAGTTAAAACACACAGAGAAGAAGAGATTAAAAGTCCTGGTAACCATCATTCAGTCTTATTCTCTCCTTTGGCACTGTTTTGTTCTCTTCTTGGTGGAACTTGGAAGAAAAGAAAAAAAGCAAACCCCAATGATTCAACTGCTTAAGTGAATGTAAAATCTGATTTTTCTTTTCTAAATTCCATTTTTCTTCCATCTAAGCTATATTTTCACATCATTTCTCATTAATTTAAAAAGTTGCTTTCATTTGAGTCTTGAAGCATGGAAGAGAAAAAGCTAGATCTCATAAAATCATAATGATTTTAAAGAGGAAAAAGGAAAGGTTCCCTCAACTTGTCAAGGTTATGCGTCAAGCTTGAACAATCTGTGCTAATCTCATAGAGGATAATTAATATCTTAGGATTCAGGAGATGGGACAGAAGCTCACACATTCTTGACCATTTCTATGACTTTTTCTAAACTTGTTATTTGAAGGGCCTGTTAACAGAAGGCTATTTCAGGTAGTAGTAGAAAGCTAAGTAGGATTATTTTTAAATACAAAGATTTTTTTATTTCTTTCAAACATCTTGAGATAATTACCTACTCCCTTTAATAAATTTAGAATTGACCATTTACTGAGTGACACTTTATCTAAATGAGATCCAACATAAAGGCAAAATATGAATGTGAAAAATAGGTTCTTACTTATAACATTCAAGAAAGCATATAACTGAAGGCTAGCTTTTGGATTTGGCTTGAGAAATCATCAAGTATGTCCACAAATATGGTAATATGTTACAATCCATTGATACAGAATTGTGTTTACAAGAGACAGATGTCAAAACTAAGAATGTAACTATCCTTGGGATAGATAATAGTAACATGTAGAAAACATCCACTCTCAGGCAGCCATGCATGAAGATGACAATAGATTTACCAAAAACTCAGAACATTGTCAGCTTTTGTTAACAGCATTCAAACTTGCATAGCAAAAAGATAAACAAACAAAAATAGTCCATACAAAATATCATTTTTTTTCTTTTAAACTAAAATCAATAATGATAAAAAATACCCTAAAAAGTTTCTATATGTAGATGTACAAAAACACACACTTTTTTCTTTTAAGAAGTAAGAAAAAGATGACATCTTGATTCTTATATTTTGGGTTTTTTTATAGGAAAAGAAAAGAATTTTTATAAAAAATGTATTGCTTTCATAAAAGAAATGACAGCTCAAAAAGGGTTTTGAAAAGAAAGAACCAGCCTGGTAGCAGCTTTGAAAAGTTACAATGTATGAATCTAACAGGATATGCTCAGAGAATATCAGACATTGCACAGAAAATAAAAACCCAAATCTGCACATAATCCTGCCCGGGTTGTCAGTGAGCCAGTGATACCTTCCCATAGTGACATCAAGGGCAGCGGCCCGGGCTGGCCATGTCACCTACCTCTTCACACATCTCCAGGCAATCCCTCTGGGCATGCAAGTGCTTTACCAAAATGACAGGGTCTAGTGAGCTGCTAAAGGTTAGGAAGGCATGAGATTTTTAGCACATGGTGGGCCACCGTTAACTCATAGTGGGCAATGTTGAGCCTGAGACTCCTGTGCTGAGTCTATCTGTGTTGACCATCTCCATCAGGAAGAAATCTGGGAGGGTGTGTTTTAGCATTAATGGTGTGGGAAATAGTTCAGAAAAGGAGAAGAATGAAACAACATTTTATAAAATAACTCATTGAAAGTGTGGTGAATGCCATAGACGCAAGTGGACTCTGTGATGACAAGTGAATTTTTTTTATTGTCTATAGGGTGATACTGCACATCCTAAACAACTGTTGGAACAAGTTAGGTGGGTTCTGCCTTCATAATTTGCAATTAATGCTTTGAATAAAGATCCCTACAGTGGTGGCAAGAAAGAAAAAAAAAAAGAAAGCAAGCTATTACTATGTAAAAAATGGAACACACTCTCTTTCTAAAAGTATTATAATGTCTAAAAGTATTATAATGTGCCTCCAGCTACTGCATGTGCTCAATTCTGGTCAAACTATTTGGAAAAGAGATAATGACACAGGTACAGGTGATTAAACATGCTAAAAGCGTGGCATAGTTTCTATGAGGAAAGATTGCCAAGTACGAGATTGCCTACCTTAGGAAAGAGATGAATTTGAAAGGATAAAATAAGACTATAGAATACTGAATGGCATATGAAAAGCACATGCAGGCACTTTTCTTTACAGACATATTTTCTTCCAATAGTTCTAAAAACTGTTTAGAAATTTTAAAATCAGATCTTACTGCCACTAAGCCTCAAGATTTGGCTAAATTCTAGAAAAATTCAAATACACCTAGGCAGGGAGAGCAGTCACCTCACTCATGATGGTTTGACGTTATAGTCCTTATGCACAGCTCTCTTTCACAGTCACTGCTGCCTTTTGAGTCTAACATATGCTCTTAAAATGCCCACAGACAGCATTTTGAGACAAATTGAATTAATGAACAGCATCAGTCCATATTTCTTCTAACAGTTTGTTATGTTAAAGTACTCCTTACTTTCAAAAGATCATCAGCCAGACTTGTTGCAATTTATTGTGGAGATAGGGAGAAGGAGGGGAAGTAAATTTTTATTACCTGTTATTAAGATGGATTTAGCACACAAAGATGTAAGGTTTAGACATAAACTGATGATGCTCCTTCCCAGAGCTCAAGCACAACAGTTTAAAATCATGTACATGCAGATCTGGACAACATTATGCCTCTTAAAGTAGACATAGGATATACTTTATGAAATTAATATGACTCTTGTCACAAACCAACATATTAAATAAAGAAGATAAACTTCACACTGTGGGTGAAATATATTATAATTATCCACTGTGAATATTCTGGCACTGAAAGCTTTAGTACATGATGCTAGGTTGGAAGGACAATTAGTTCAAACTAACATTCCTATTATTCTACATTCCTAATATATGTGTCACCAGGTAACAACAAATAGTGTTTTGATATCAAGTTTTGATTAGCTACAAAAAAGAATGCATTCCCTCATCTGTTAAAATTATAAATTAAACATTTTCTCAACTAAAATAAAAAATACAGAAAAGGGAAGTTGGGGAAATGGACTTCCTGTTCTTCCTCTTACCATAGTATCATAGCAAAACAGAAAAAGTACTAAGAAAAATCAGTGTCCAGTTGAGCAAAAAGCTTCTCTCAGTAGCAGTATCACAGATTTATATTCTCATTGAAAGAGACAGAAGTATCACAGATTTATATTCTCATTGAAAGAGAAAGAGCTCATTTGATGGATGAATCTGTCATATGAAAAGCTGCTAGAGAAGCTTCTGCTTTACTGTATACTTTAAATGACCAAATACAATTCTTAAAATGCACCTAATGTGATCATTGAGAATGTTTTGATAATCACCTATCAAAAACAAGTCAACCTTAATGTGATTTATATTGCTGTGAGAAACTTTTGGCTTGTTCCAAAACAAGGCAGAGACTATCAGAGCAGCATAAAGAATAAAATGTAAATCAAATGAAAATCCAGGGGATTAGCTTCTGAGACTGAAGCACAGTCATTGGGACAGAAAGGAAGATGTCACTGTAAATGAAAAACAATTTAGAGTTTTGCTCTTATTCATACACTGAGAAAAGCTGGAAGAAAACTCATTTGGGGAATGTGTATTTTTTTAAGAAAATAAAAATGATACAGACATAGGTTGATAATAAAACAAGTATGCATTTCTTCCTGAAAGCACGCAGAGAATTAAGAAAAAGTAGCAAGAGAGAAAAGCATCCAACCTGCAAATGACAAAGAATGGAAAGCTTTAGAATCACATCCTTCATGTGCAAAGGAAATACAGGCACATCACAAAACTTAGGTTCAGCTCAGTCCTCCTAAGAAATCTTTGAAGGTGACTAAAAAGCTAGCATAAGAAGTTATTAGGTGATAAAAATTTAAGATAGCAAAAGAAACTCCTAAGGTTTCAAAAGGGATGAATTCATAAATAGCACAGTTCTGAAAGATAATAAAACTTGAGGAGGAGAGAGGAGAGTAGAAGAAACAAAGGAGAAAGCATCAGGACATTTTTAAAATGCTAATTATTCATTTGAAGTTACTCCAATGACCTATTCCTTTTGAAAAGATGTTCTTCTGTATCAGGACTGCTCATTGCCTTCTTTCAGAAGAAACCGGTGAGAAGTTCTTTCCAAACCACAGGAATGTTTATGAAAAGCTTCTCTTGACAGTAGAAAATCAGTCCTCATCTAGAAAAGAGCTGTACGATGGCAAATTAATTCTACCTGTAATAGGGATACAATTGTTTGCATGATTTGGGAACTATTCGGGTACATTTTCCATTGTGAGAATGAAGTCAAAGTCAGCATTAAGGACTGCTGTGAAGCTGGATGAATGGACAGTATTGTCCCTTCTCTGGATATTTGTCAGGGACGCTTTCATTGATGATGTGGAAGAACAATGAATTGCAATGAGATGGTGACCCCTTTGCAGTTAGTCATAAGAAATTTTCTGGTTTAAAATTTACGGCATTCTAAAACTTGCAACTTAGAATACACAGCTTAAAATTATCTCATTTTGAAGCTTAAATTATTTATTATCAAAGAATTCATGAGTTTTCAACAGCTCAGAAAAAATAACTTGATACTTCAAAATGACTATAATTAAAAATCCTTTATATGCAATTTACTTATCAGAAAACAATAGAGACATATGAAAAAAAAATAGAAGTTAAACTTTTGTCACAAAAAAGTACAATTTTCTCCACCTAGTCCTTTTTTCTTTTATGCGTTCAATGACTTTTTTTTAGTAGATAGTGAACATTTAAAATATTTTGTGAAAAAAATGCAAACATTAGGATTAAATTTTATGTTAGGATAACTAGCTTGATGGCTTTTGGGAGACAAGGTTTGTCCTGACCCACTTCCCTACTTATGCCAAATCAGCTGGTTACTTCCTTCAGCTCTGCCTGCCTTAGCAAAGGGGCTGTCTGCCCTTTGATATTTTCATAAGTCACTTTTGATTGCCAGCTCTGGCAGGTCTGATCAAACATGAGAACATTGGTTAAA
>JAVCKT010059256.1:0-16207 GCA_032273925.1 Rhynchotus rufescens
TAAAACCCGCTTGGATGCAGCCCTGTGCCACGTGCTCTAGGTGACCCTGCGTGTGCAGGGGGGTTGGACTCGATGACATCTGAGGTCCCTTCCAACCTTGGGCATTCTATGATTCTATGATTCTATGATTCAAAGACAAGTATTAAGACAGTGAATAGAAAGATCTGTTTCTTAAATTATTTTTGTACACCCAGTACGTCAAAAAAGAGAATGTGGACTACTTGCCCACTACCTGAAAGTACTGTGAATTCATCATTTTGGAGCTCTGAAACAGATGAAAGCGAATCACAGTATTCAGATACTTCCTGCAGTAACGAATAGGTGTGGGGCACAGTCACAGGTCATATGCAGAATAACTGAAAGTGTAATATTACCCCCACTCAGGACAGTCTTTTTTCCCTAGAAACTTATTTTCCCTAGAAACTTACTTTTCCCTAGAAACAATTTATTTCCCTAGAAACCCCCTTTGCAATGATTCTTATCTAGGAAACAGTTCTGAAAGCCATATGGATAAAAACTTCCAAAAAAAAACCCCAAAAAACAAACAAAAAAAAACCCCAATAAATGAGCTGTCCAGTTTGTTTGTAAATATATCTATAGATTTTAGACTGCAGAGTTCCTCATTGCAGCTGCATTTCATTTTTGCTGGAAAAGCATTTTGCACATTTTGTAGCACTGTCAATAATGAAAAGAGTAAAAAAGAACAAGAATGGAAACAATCTATTGTTGATAGCATGTGACAGTGCAGTATCCAAACACACAGGCTCAGATTGTAAATCTCCATTTCTCTGCCTGCAGAATCAGAAGTTGATTGGACTTCAAAGGCCCTAAACATTTTACCTAGTCATTTAACAGATTTTTTACAATTTTAATGAAAAACATGATTTACCACAATTACTGTTTAATTACTTTATGCTCAGCATGTTCTCTAATGTAATAGCTATCAGATCTAATTATTTCTTTTCCATTTGAGTTTAATAAAAAAAGGAATTGTGCCAATGCAATCCCTAGAGTAATTCTAGCTTTGGTGGAGTAACACAGCTGAGCTTTTATGATGCATCTACCAGGACAATGCTAGCTTAAATTGGGAAAATTTGTATTTCAGAAGAAATAGAGAAAATTTAGTGGAAATAAGCCCAACTGAAATACCCCCAGATTCTCCCCCAAAAGCTTCAATGAAGCAGATTTAAACCTCCATATAAATCAATGAACATTAACTTACTGCTTTTGGAAAGCATCACAATGCACCACTCAGAGCCTGAAGCCAATTTAGCTTTTGTTTCACACAGAGAACACTAACAAAAATTTAAATCACAACTAGTGGAAAAGAACCCAGGATTCTCAAAGATCATCTCAGCTGCATAATGCCGTAGCAGTATTCTTAGTCAGGGATTCTCTATCACCAGGTTTATTTCCACTATTTATACTGCTGAACTTTCTGATATTTTTACTAGGATAAATAGAATGCAATGATACTTTTTAAAGCAATAGGCCATTAATCTGCTTTTGTTTTAGGTGCTACAATGCCTCAAGACACTTTGACATTCTCTCTTCTCCTTATTTCTTCAAAAACAGAGTGCAGACTTACCTCTGATCTAACAGTACAGCACATTGTGACTGCCACATAGCTGCCCACGTGGGTGAAGTGCCCAGGTGTCAGAAGAGATACAGTGTCCTAAGGCCATCTCAGTCATATGGTTCTGAAAATGAGCTACCAGCAAAGATGCAAGCTAATAATGAAGCATTTTTCAAAGAAACCCCAGTGAGATGGACAGGAACTCTATTCAGCTCAAAATGACAGCATGAACTCATCTGATTTGTGGATGTCTTCAATGCATTGTTTTGAGAGAATATGTTAAATGGAAAGTTTCATCATTTCCCAGTCTTCTATTTTACCTTGCAGAAAAGCTAGCAATTCCTATCAAGAGAAAACTCAGTCTTCTTTATGCAGTAATCATCAGTAGAAGCAATGAAGATTTTGTTTAGAACAGAAAAGTCTTAATGTTGACGATATGCCTTAAAGTTTCCCTCTCTTGAAGGGTCATATGGATTTAGGCCTTTTCTTTACATTTATTTATTTATTTATTTATTTATTTATTTATTTATTTATTTTTCCTTAGAATATTGCTTTCACTTTCTTGAACTTATTTGGTGCTTCTGTACCATGGAGACATATTAGCTGTCTTTTCTCGTAAGCTCACTGGCATTTTTTCTCTTGCTTATGCTGCTTTTCTAGTTGTATGCATAAAGCTTCATAGCCTACTTGCAAAGTTTTTCTGGGCCCCATCTCTTGGCATAGCCAGATAGCGTAGTGTTGCACAGATTTGCAAAGACTAAACAAATTGCTGCTTCAGAAGGAATTTATTTTCTCCCCTTACATAGTAAAATCTCTTAGCATTCTTCAAGAATTTCTATAACCTTATTTAACCAGTGCATTATCCAGAATAAAAACTGACTTCATCATCTTTCTCAAATAGTCTAAGTCTGGCTCAATAGCAGAAGGATGAAAAAGCTATAGAAACCTTTAATCTCTGTATTAGAATCTGTTTGTCATCCTTTTATTCTTTCTTCTGCTCTGTGTACTCTTAATCAAGGAGCTAACAGGTATGACATACTCTGCATCAGTCTAGCTTGAAAATTTTTGGCTTCACATCAGCTTTTCTACATAGAATTGAAATGGGTTGCCTGCTCTGTATCAAAACAGCCTGCCGTCCATCGAGCTGTTAAATTTAAGATTAATCAAAAATTATTTACTTAAAATAAGAGTGGAGGTCAGACTGCTTGTCCTCCCCGAAGTCTATGGACTTCTGTGACTGATTTCAATGAGCAGAAGGAGCCTTTTCAGAAACAACACTCTGTGATTTAAAGCAAAGGTCAATGATTAGAGAATGGTCTCATAAGATGCCCTAAGTCATTTCAATATCCAGTACTCTGAAGCTTTTAGTATTTTCTTTTTCCTATAAGAGTTTTGATAGCCTCTGTAAAGATTATTCTTTTCAGATTATTTCCTCAATTTCTCCATGAGTTGCAGCATTAGTGAACTACAGCAATATCCACCCTCCCACTATTTACTATACAATATTTTCAGAGTACTGCAATTTTGATACCTCAACAATTTATGTTTCAGTATTTGTTACTGTGAAAAACAAAATCACTGCAGAAAAGACATCAAAGTATTTTGATAACCCCTTTGTTATCAGATATGACTAAAAGCTTTCAGTCTGAGACATGGCATATTCTGTGTGAATCCAGGAGATATGGAAATAGGCACTTTTTCATATACATTTAGCATATTTAACTGTTCCTTAAAAATATGTCCTTTCTTTAACCTCTAAGTAGGCATACTCATTATTTCTAGCCTCCAGACCTTAAAATCATGAATCAGTTTCTTTAAGAAACCTGAGAATATCTTAAAATTTGGTATTTCTTAAAATAAACAACAATAAAACAAAACAAAATATTTATTGGATTCGTTGTACCTTTCTTCTAGGGTCAGACCATTTGATGGACATTTCCAAGTTTTTGGCACAATATAAAAAGTAGATTGCAAAAGAGAAGGGTTTTTTGATGCAAAAATCCAATAGCAGAAATTTTAGAAGAAACAACTACAAATATTCTATGAAAACCATGTGAAGTAGTACATTGTATCACATGATATCCAGATTATTTAAAATCTGGTAGATTAATTGATTTCCCATTACTTTTATTTCCTCGAAGTTAGCAAATATTATAGTTACAAGCTTTGATTTTTATAAGATAACAGTATTTCTTGTTTTCTAATTTTATTGTATTTTTTTCCTGAAAATAAATGGAGAACCCAGCTCCTGATTTGTTCATAGCCATTGATACTATAGGGTGATTCTCTCCTAGGAGCAGACTCAGTGGGGCGACACTGTTCCCATCTCCAAGCCTTTTCTGAGGATGACAGCACTTGGTTCCAGCTCAGCTTCTCTTGCAACACTTCCACAGAAGATTGCTGGGGAATTGCACTGAATTCCCTGAGACTTCCCAGCGAAAATGGCGATCTGCTACATTGCCTTTGGCTCCTTCATTAACCCCCATCAATCTCAGCATTTATGCCTGCCCTTATTTTACTGCTGATAAAGTCTTGGCAAGAGTAGCATTTCTAGGGCTTTCCCACTGGCTGGGATTTTCTGACAAGATCCATCAGAAGTTAATTTGCCATTTGCTCTGAAGGAACATGTTGTGTTCTGAGGTTTAAAGATCTCTAACGTACACCTGTTAACTGAAGTTACAGGAGTTAACTGAATTCTACTAATCCTTGATGTAGCTACTTTCATAAAAAATTCTTGTAGATTGATAACGGGACAATAAAAGAGCATTCTTTTTTATTTGTAGATTAACAAAAACAGCTTTTTTTTTTTTCTCCCAGCAACGCCCAACCACAGCTGCTGAAGTCGCACAAGCATTTTTGTTTTCCTTTTATGCTTCCAGTAGTTTTTTGCTTTGTTTTTACTGTCCCTGCACATTATTTAAGTCTGAGTTTTATAGTTACAGCATTCCAGTTCCTCAGTCTGGACACTGGGCATTTATGCACTTTGATGTATGGTGCAAACTGTTCTTAAGCAATGTTTCACAGCCTCTCTATTCAAGGATCAATGCATTTTTTTCTGAAAAAAAAAATCAGGTACCATTATAGCAATGTCTTTGGTCAGTGTTAGTTCATGATACAAGACTAAACTTTAGATGTTCTCTCATGTTTTGTGTGTTTGTACAGTTCTTTGGAATGTGTGTGGTGGATTTTTTACAGTCATGTCACAGACCATTTTCCTGATACTGCACAGGTCCACCGTGATTCACTGAATAGAGATTAAAGTGTTTTATCCAATGTAGTGAACTATTACCCAGGCTAACCTACACTTGAAAATACAAATGCAGTGCAAGACACAAGGAGGGCAAGCCATTTCCGAATCTGAAGCCATCAAAGTGGCTCTGTGTCACAACTGCTGCGATCCAAGAACGAATCTCTGTTACTTTTTGTAATGCCTAATGCAGCTGAAGCTCTCCCACTGTCTCCAGAGAAGAATGGATTTCAGGCTGTCAGTAGGCATGTGAAACATTAGAAAATACAACTAGAAAGTTAGAAAAAAATATTTTATTTTGGCTACACTAAAGCTATGACTATGTTGGCTTGACTATGGAAGTGGACTTATTTATCCAAAATGAAACAATTACTATAAATATTTTTAAAAGCCATCTGCCTGAAAATTTACCTAATAGATCCTTTTCTCCATGGTAATCATAATCAATTACAAGAAAACTGTTAGAATGAACTAGATTCATGTATTGCTGTCCAGTATTAGACTGGTCCAGGCAGATTTGCCCTCAAAATACCGTTGACAAGGCCCACACCTTTCAAGTAGACCAGCAGAGAAGTACTCAGGATTATATACTCAAGGTATAAGAAGTGAAAGAGCCTCTTCTCCCTGTTTAAATTGTTATGTTTCCTTGACATTTCTTTAAGTATAAGGAGAACACATTTTCATCTGAGGCCCAGGATTAGACCACATTTTTTTTGCTGCCTGATGTCAGTTAAAATAGCAGACTCCAAAGTGGCAAATAGCTGGGGAGAAGTAATTCAAAAGGTTCCCTATGGAGCCAAGCCTCTTGTACATCCTTACATGTTAAGGCACAGCTGTATTACAGGTGCACAGAAGCAAATGGCTTCCCTCATTTCAGTTACTTGTTATTTAGCTGAGCAAGTTGAGCCTCTAACTCCCAACAAGCGATCTGGGTACTGTCCATGCCTTCACGCTCTGACAAGAAGATCCCAACAGTTAATAATAGGTGATTGAAACTGTGGGTTTCTACATTGCTTTGTATCTTAGTGTCCTACATTTCCTTGGTTCTGACATTTTTTTCTCTCACAGAGTCACTTTCAGGTTTGGAGTAGGAATTAATTAAAACCCATCTTCTATGAGAAAAATGCTTGCTAGCTTTGTTTGCATTCTATTGCTTCTATGAAAAAAAAATCCCTCCAGCAGCATCAAAAGAACCAAGAATTGAGGAAGCTCTGCTCCCAGAAAGTCCATCATCTGCTCACATACTATTATAGACAAATCTTAAGGCAGATTATACTGCTAGGTTAGAGAGTTATACAGTTCTATTACAGGTTAAGAAATTCAGTTTGGTGCTGGGTTTGGAAAAGGAAAATGTAGGAGGCTTAGGAGATATGGAGAAGAACAGGAGACAGAAGTATGAAAAAAAGGAAGAAATTAAGGAAGAGAAATTCAGCTGCAATGGAGCAGAAAGTGAAAATAAGTAAGAATAAAACCATGTCTTTGACAAATGAGTATGGAGCGACAAAATCATAGCTTTGACATGTCATCTTGACTGTTGCCTGCTATCAAAAATTCAAAATCCAATAAATTATTTCCCTTCAGGAAGAGACAGAGAAATTATGTTTTGGCTTTGTTTCCATCTATAACTCAGAATAATAGGCTTGTCATCCTAGGAGCTGATTTAAGTTCTCTTTTCCTTCTTCTTTATTCCATTGTGCTACCTATAAGATTTAATTGCCAACGCTTCTGTGAAGGTATGTGAGGGTCTCATAAACTGGGCAACCCAGAAATTAAGGGAAAGCAGCTTGTGAATAAATCTGGTGATATCACGAAGCAACAATTTCTTACATCTCATGTTGAGTGACTTGAGAAAGATTTAGGGTAGTAATGTAATACTTTACAAATTTGTACCCCCCAAAATTGCCAATAGGATTGCATTTGTTATTTCTTCTCTTTTAATCCACAGTTTATAAGGGCACTTGTAGAATTTTGTGTTCTATATTTTAGTTATTAATAACTCCATTGACTCCATTTATCTTTGGTCTTTTAAAAATTTCGGTTATTTTATTTTACAAAGATTAAGGTGACTTTTTCTTCTGTTAGTTTCCTAGTTATTTGCCTAATATGAAAGACAACCAACAAGTCAACGTTGAGTAAGCACTCCAGGGTTAAGGTTGGACTTTTCCTCCTTACCTGAGACAATCACTTAGGAAAGACTGCTGCAGTGGCAAAAAGCAATTGTCATCCAGGTTTTGCCATCTCCAGGTTTTTAAACTATGTTTTCCAGGGCCTTAAGGTTTTTAAACTATATTTTCCTCACTATAAAAGTATCCAGATTAACATGTTCATACTACACCAACATTTCTCCAGATGTGAAGATGGTCCATCAGTATTTTCCCCATTTCCCTCCAAAATATCAGACAAATAGATTGTGTCCTGAGTTTTTCTTCTCATTTTCCTCTATGTTGTCACTCTGTGCTTGCATTTTCACTTCTGCATTTATGAATTCATATTTTTGTGTAATAGAGTCCTTCTCTGAGAATCATTAAATCACCTGATCTCCATGGCAACTTGTCTTATGAGACTGCTAATTAATTGACATCAAGTTTTGTAGACAACTGGCATGAATTATGGTCCTTTTCCAGAAAAGTCAGATTCTTTTTTTTTTTTTTTTTGCCAGAAAGGATGCAAACTCTTCAACTTAGTCTGCAGAGTAGCCTCTCCAATAGCTTCAGCTGGAGAAAAATTAAGTACCTCTAAAGCCGAATTCTGGCAGACTTTTCTTGACCATAAATAAAAATCTATTCTTTATTTTATAAAGTGATTCACTGAGTTCTCAGAAGGGGATGAACCTAAGCCTAGTTACCATTTTTTTTTTCTTACTCTCATTGTATGTGTAGGCAACAAATGAAATAATATGACTCTTCTAGGAGTTTACCTCCAGCAGTAAAAATAATGAGCTTCAGACCTTCATCAAACATGGTGTGGCTAAACCAGCTGTCTGGTGAAGACAGTAAAAGAAACTGAATGAAAGGATTCCAGAGCTGTTTGCCTCCACTCCAACCCACTGAGAAAGCATAGCTGGTAAATGAAATGTTGATTTTGCTATCTTGATTAAAGATGGATGCATCCAGTGATGACCCCAAGACTGTTCATAAAAGCCTTCTTTTGGTTAAAAAATGAGAACAAAGAAATGGAAATCTGAAAATATTCATCAGTCATCTATGCCTAGGTTGTCTTGACAGTTTTTTTTCCTAACAATAGGACAAGAGGAAATGGCCTCAAGTTGTGCCAGGGATGTTCAGGTTAGATATTAAGAAAACATTCTACTTGGGAAGAGTAGTCAAGCACTGAAACAGACGGCCCGTGGAAGTGGTGGAGTCACCATTCCTGGTAGTGTTCAAGAAACACATAGATGAGGCACTTAGGGACGTTGTTTAAGAGGTATAGTATTGAAGGGCTTATGGTTGGACTTGATGATCTCAAAGATCTTTTCCAATAATAATGAGTCTATGATTCTATGATTTTATTCTTCAAAAGCTCTTGATTTTGTCTGTTTGTGTATATATATGTAAAATGCTATATTGACTTAATTCATTATGAATCAAAGATATATTTTAAGATGCACTAAGCACCAAAATTATGCTCCCTTGTGCAGTACTGGTTGTCAAACTGGATCAGTTTATCAGTTTATCAGTTCCACCCATTCTCAGTTCATGTGTATGAAGTGATTGGGTGAATCTGTTCACTTGCAGCAGCTCATATTGAAAAATCAGTCTACTCTGGTTGCAATCTGAACTCTGGCCAAGTGGAATATCTCAGACCCTCAAATAGTTAGGTCTGAAGATACAGTGGGAAGTTAAAACTTTGAGTAGTCTCAGAACACTTCAGTTCAAATCTTGATTGCAGGTTATCAGACACTGCAAAATCCATCATTATTGAGCACTTCAGCATTAATTAAAAGTCAATCAATTTGACTATTCGACAAAATCTTCTTGTAATTTCTTGAGAATTATACCTTACATTCTTAGACATCCTGCCAAAATTTAGCTTTCTTTTTCTTTTTTTTTTACTGATGTATTTGCTCTTAAAAAAACCTGAAGTTGAAAAAAAGCTGAAAACTTCTATTGCAGCCATTTGCTTGGTCAATCTGAAGTGACCGACTTTTCATCTTCATATGGGAGCAGTTGATGCTGCAATGTCCAATTTGTACACTCTGTACAGAACTGCACTCCAGTCAGTTACTGTGTTTGATATAAATCAAAAGGATGAGTTTTTCCATTTGAGTTACTCTGTAGCTCTATTTTTATGACTTTCTCTTGCGTCTTTTGCAGATTTCAAAGTTGTATGCAGCATAAGACAGCTCTCCAACATGGGAGTCTGGCTTTTTAGACCACAGTCCAAGATGTCTGAAGAATAATCTAAAACTTCATAGTTAATGATATTCCCTAATGATATTCCCTTTATCTTTACCAAACATTTTCAAACATTACTTAGTACACTATCACTGCAATAGTGCCCAGATATACCAAACTTAAACAACACATGAGACATCAGGGCTCACTGAGAAGGCTTTAAACTACATTCGAGAGGTCAGGGAGGTATCATCAGGGAAGCAGGTGGTAAGGTAAGCCATCACCTCTCGTGCCACTCACAGCAGCCTAACTGATGTAGGATTAGAGATTAGGATTGGATTAGGGATTATTTAGGCAAACTGAACGCCTATAAATCTATGGGCCTGGATGGGATGCACTCAAGGCTGCTGAGGCAACTGGCAGGGTTTATTGCTTAACCACTCTCGGTCATCTCGGAGAGGTCATGGAGAGCAGGGGAGGTGCCTGAGGACTGGAGGAAAGGCAATGTCATTGCAGTCTTCAAAAAGGGCAAGAGGGAGGAGCCTGGCAACTGGCCAGGCTGGTCAGCCTCACCTCCGTCGTTGGAAAGGTGATGGAGAAGCTCATCCTAGAGAGCATCTCTAGGCATGTCAAGGAAAATAAGATGCTCACGAGTAGTCAACATGGATTTACCAAGTCAACATGCATTCACCATTCATGTTTAATGAACCTGATAGCCTTCTGTGATGGGATGGCTGGCTGGATGAAAGATGGGAAAGCTGTGGATGTTTTCTGCCTTGACTTCAGCAAGGCTTTCGACACAGTCTCCCGAAACATCCTTATGGGGAAGCTCTGAAAGTGTGGATTGGAGGAGTGGACAGTGAGGATGAGGACAGTGAAATAGTGTCCGGATGGCAGAGTTCAGAGGGCGGTGATAAATGAGGCTGAGTGTAGTTGGAGGCCTGTGGCTAGTGGTGTCCCCCAGGGTCAGTACTGGGCCTAGTGCTGTTCAGATGGGTGTACTGCCATTCAGACGAACATAGACAGGTTGAACATAGGACAGAGGAACATAGGCAGAGAGGAAACTCCTGAGATTCAACACGGACAAGTGAAGGGTCCTACCTCTGGGGAGGAATAACCCCAGGTACCAGGACAGCTTAGGGGTTGGCCTGCTGGAAGGCAGGTGTGCAGAGAAGGATGTGGGAGTTGACAACAGGTTAACCATGAGCTAGCAGTGCCCTTGTGGCCAAGAAAGCTAATGAGATCCTGGCCTGCATCAGGAGGAGTGTTGCCAGCAGGTCAAGGGAGGAGATTCTTCCCCTCCAGGCCCCACCTGGAGTACTGTGTGCAGTTCTGGGCTCCCCAGGACAAGAGGGATGTGGAATTTCTAGAGAGGGTCCAGTGTAGAGCAACAAAGGCGATTAAAGGGCTGGAGCATCTATCTTATGAGGAAAGATTAAGTGAGCTGGGTGAGTTCAGCCTGGAAAAGAGAAGACGGAAAGGAGATCTGATTCCTATGCACAAATACTGGAGGGGAGAATGTAGGGAGGATGGGGCCAAGCTTATCTCGGTGGTGGCCAGTGATAGGAGAAGGGGTAATGCGTAGGAATTGAAACACAGGAAGTTTGTGAGGGTGAACTTTTCTGTGAGAGTGACAGAGCCCTGGAACAGGTCGCCCAGAGAGGTTGTGGAGTCTCCTTCTCTGGAGATCTTCCTAACCCGTTTCAATGTGACTCTGTGCCATGTGCTCTGCTGGAGCAGGTAGTTTGGATGAGATGGTCTCTAGAGGTCCCTTCCAGCCTTAGCCATTCTGTGATTCTGTAATTCTGTCAATACAACAATGAACATATGGAACTTAGAATTGCCCCTTTTGCCTTTTGGGTAAAACTGCTCCCCTCAAAGTTGCCTTCTTAGTGGTACCATTTTCTGCTATTTCTGAATTCTGACTGGTCACATACAAAAGCAAAAAAAAAAGGATTAATTAAAGATGTGTTTACCTAGACCTGATTACCTGTCCTAGAGATACCGTAATATTTAATAAAATGTCCATGAAGACATTTGATCATCCTATATCCCTACACATTAGATATAAAATCATTTGCTTTTTACAGCAATTACTGTAAGATTTTAAGATCTATCCTTTATTTTTTTAAAGAACTATGTTTTTTATAATCTTACTTCAAATAACTACAATTTTTAAGTGTATCATGAGTGTTCTGTTTTTTGTTATTCAGTTTCCGGTCAGTATCTGGATACTTTTACACTCTCACACAAAGTATGGTAATTGTATTTCATTCACCTTTTCTACTAAGGGTCATATTTTTGGTATCCTTGTATACTTCCTTTTCATTCAGAGTAACAAATACTGCTAAAAAAAAATCATGAAAAACCCTATTATTAACACTCTTCTTCCACAAAGAGTGCATAGTTTTCCTTATGTCTTTGAAGAAGACACTAAGGGGCTAAAGGTTGCTATGTTATTTTACTTGGTAACATGAGATATGACAATCATTGCATTCATCACAAATGACAGAATAAATATTCCCAGTTATCTACACAGAAGGCATTGTTTTAAATAGTACTGTATAGAACTATGTAGCTGGTTGCTGAAGCTCTTTTTAATTCTGGAGTAATTCAGGGGAACTCCACACTGTGACAGAAGAGGAAGGAAAAGCACTGTCATTGACTAGGTAAATGTTTTGCTCATGAGAGTGCAAATTAGTGAATTAATGAAGTAATGAATTAGAGAATTAACAAGTTAAGTTAGTCTGCTGAAAAGCAATTGAACTCTTGTTTGCTTTCTGCCTAATGAATTCATGAAATAAAGTTTAATTCACACAGTATGTTGTCTTGTAAATTTGAGAGATCTAAATGAACCATGACACTATTTTAGTCATCTTATTCCTTCACTGTCCTCTCTGCCACTGAAAAAGAACTGAATATACTACCTCTGCTGACTTCACTAAAAAGCAATATTGCAGAATATTGCAGTATACTGCAGAATTGGAGTGTAAGAAGGAAACAGGTAACCTAACCCATGTAATGCCACAAATTCCTCTTTGACTCATACATTTTGATTGGGAAAATGCTAGAATGACATGCTAAAGAGCCCACAAAAGATGATTCTGAGCTTGGAAAATTCAAAGATTATTAGAAGCGAATAGGAACCACAACACCTGGCACACCGCAGACTCCTTTTGTTCCTCACTAGTTTTTTCATTTCTTTTTTTTCTCTATCATTTCTTGGCTCATTGGAAGCTCACTGTATCTGTGATCTCTGACGTGGTGGAATGCTTATTCACCTCCTATAAATACTACCTGATGCTCTATCTTCCCAGCCATGAAGAAGCTGACTAGAAAAAGATAAAATATATATCTTTCTCTGTTTTAAGGTAAGAGGATATAGTGTACAGGAGAATGATTAAAAAGTTGTCATTTCAATATTGCTGTTTTGTTCTAGAAAGAGTGAACAGACCCTTCTTTAGAGCACAGTAAGGTGTTTTAATAACTATGTTCTCTCATCAGCTCTGTTCACAGATCTCCTCACTGAGATCCTGAGAACTCTAAGCACTGTCTGAGCAGTAGGAAATGATCACAAGACTGAAGTTATCTCTTCAGACACCCTTTTCCTCACCATGAGCTCTTCTCACCAACTCACGAAAAAGTGCCGGTGTCCAGTCCCTCTTGAGCATTAGATGCTGAGTCCCTTTTGGCAGAAAGTGGCCAGAAATTAGCAAAGCACTAACACTTGTCCAGTTGTACACATTTGTCAGCTGAGTTTGTGCATATTTGGCTGTCTAGAGAGAGAATTCCATGTAAATTGTAGAAATAAATATGAATGGGAATACTGTTCCAGAGAATTGCAAATGCAATTAGCAATTAAAAAAGCTGCTTGCATTTCTTGAAAACTATTTCTTTGAGAAAATATGTATATTCTTGCCACACATTAAAAAAAAAGACAAAGTAAATCATATTCAAAATGAAGCTAGAGTGGCTATGAGAAACAAGCTAAGAAAGCCCTTCAAATGTCTGTTAATCCAGGAGTGACCTCACAAACTTCACTGGATAAATGTTTCAAGGAAGTTGTTAGACCTGACCTTAGTGCTTTTTGGACAACGTAAGCTCTGTGGTTACAGCTTTTTATACTTCACAGTCTTTTACACTATCACCATGGTTCAATGTGTGCTTTTACATGTGGGTACATTAAATGCCACTATTTTATGTATTGACATATGAAAAAAAATGGTTTTTACTGTCTGGAAGAGACTTCCTATTAGGAGCAGAGTAAAACTAGGGCCCCTATCTTATTCACAATGTAAAAGTTTCTCACCACCAATTACCTCCCTGGTACAAAAGATGTTATCCTTGAACATTAGGAGACCATGTAAGTGTTAATGCTTAAATTGATTATTTCATTATTTTTAATATAACTTACAGCCTTTGCACTAACATTTAAGAGTACATTTCAAGTGTTAAATAAAGAGTTATTCCACAAAGCATGTTTAAATTTATACTGATTTTTAAATCAACTTTAACTTGCCTGATTAATCTGAAAACCAGCTTACTAGGCATGTGCTAAGCAGCTGGAAAAGACTGAACTTTAAGGTCAGAAATCCAGCAATATGTAAAATAACTAAGCAAAACTTGTTTTCTGGAATCAAAATATTGAATATTTAGTGTGATGTGAGTTGTGCCATTGAAAAGACTGTCAAAAGAAGCCATTCCCTTATGAATAAATCCAACTTTGGGATAGGAGTGATTTCAAAAGAGCACTTCTAGACACTTCTGGCTGCCCTCCTCTGTAAGAGCCATTAACCACAGCTTTGGAAAAGCTTTCTCTCGTGCCATGCTCTCCGCTAAGTATTGGGGGCCAACATGAACCTTCACACTCAATTTATTTTGCCAATATGTGGAATTCAGGAGCATTTATCTTTTTATGCTGTCTGGTTAGGAATATATTTTATATTAAAAAAAAAGGAAAAACAAAAGTGACAAGTATTAACGAGCAGACGATAAAAGAGTCTGTAAGGGAGACCATAACTCTTTGGTCACTGACCAAAGAGCCAGTCAGGGCAAAGCCTTGAAAAAGGTCAGCTGAAATTTGTATCTAATAAAGAGGAGAATATATTTGAGGGAGCCCTGTGTATAGCCATCACACTTTATAATACCTTCTTACTAAATTCCATTCTTAACTATTTTTTTCTGTGTAATCTCAGTCTCTATTCCTAGTTCAAGTAGGAGAAAAGGCTGTGACAGGGTCCTTAGATAAATCTAAGTGTTTGGCACTTAGATTTATAAGCCCTGCAATTGCTGGCACCTGGATCTATGTGATTTGTTTATTTTCCCCAGTTAATTTAATCCTGTGTAATTTGCTAAGAAACTTGAAGTTATACTTCTTGGCAAGTAGGAATAGACTTGTATTTGTAAAGGCTGAAGGTCAGAGCCAGTGCCTGGGTGAGGGGTCCAGGGTCTGCACTGGATGTGGTGGACTTAGGGCCATGTTAGTATTTGAGGGATCCATGAAAGTGGACTGCTTGTGAGATTATAGTTAGGCAATGTATGCACACATTTCAGTAGCACACACCAAACTAGAGTAGTAGCAAGTAGGAAAAAGGGAACCAGGGTCCAAACACGTGTATTAAGAAGACCTAGAAGCCCTCTTGGTGTTGGAGGGATCCATGAATGTGTGTGTGTGCGCCTGTGAATCAAAGAGTGAGGATGTGCCTGCTATCAACAGTAAAATTCAGTCCTAATCAGCTGGAGGGAAGGACTCAGCTACCTGAACTTTTGTTTATGTGAGTGCTGGCATGGTATATGTGGGTGTTGCTAAAGATATTGCTGTGCCTGGGGCAGTCTGTGTGTTAATGTCCTTGTGTCTGTGTGTAGATGTGTGTGTGTGTGTGGCAGCCTCAGTACTGGCCAGACCTGCACATGGGAACAAGAGCAGCCACATCCATAGGACTGGAATGGAGAGAGTTTCTGGATCTGAGGGGGCACCTGGGTGGGTTTCAGCATCAATGAGGGATGACTTCTCGGGTCCTAGGTGTGCTGGCTTTGGTGGCTCCTTGAACATTGTTAATATATATCTTCTCTGAGAGCAGGAATATATGAAGCATAAACTGGGATAAGGATAGACAGTGGGTGCTTTTATTCCATCACAGTAGGGTTTATTGGTAAAGTACTTCTGCACAGAAAGAGCAGGAGTGCAGTTGGCTAACCGTATGAGTGATTTACCCCTTTATATAGCCTTTCAGTTTTTGGAGGGGCAGAAGAAGAATACTGGTGCTAGATTCTGCAGAAAAAGTAACTAAAGGCTGACTGCTTAGTGAGTAGGAACAGAGTGGGAATATGAGCAGGAGAAGCTGGCCAATCAGACAGTGGGGAATGCAGGGAAATGATATTTATTTCTGAAGAAGGGATGGGCATGGTCTCCTTAAGGATGAGAGAAAATATCTAGGCAGCATTGGCTGTGTTGGCTAGGCCTCCAACAGCAGTGATGGGATCCTAGAGCCCTAAAGTTAGGAGAGAAGAATTCCTTCCCAGAATGCAGTTTTAGTCATCTGGGAAATTAGATTCTTGAACGTTGCCTCAGAACATTGATCAGAACAAGATGCATCACTTCTTATGTTGAGAAATAATTTTATAAGTAGGATAATAAGATGTGATTGACTGCAGAGCAGACTGGCAACTGTGTTGACCCCATGTGGAAATGTATTAAACCCCCCGGGCTGTTCCTGATCGATGAAAAGAGAAGATACGTATTTCCATAACATTGCATTTGGCTTCTTTCTGAAGCAAATTCTCAACGGGTCAATTAGTGAATAAACATCTCCTCATAAGAGAAATCTTCCTTTCCTACATTGTTTCAATGAATATATTTATTCTGATGGAATATTTCTTTAATCTAAAACAAATTAGAGATGTTAAATCTTCCTGCACAAGTTTTGAGCAAAACAGCACAAATCCTTTATCAACAGTTTTCATTAGCACAAAATGTTAGCACAGCAAGAACCCTGAGTCTCTATCCATCTGGTATTAGAAAATAATATGTATACATATACATATATTTGT
>JAVCKT010059276.1:0-16206 GCA_032273925.1 Rhynchotus rufescens
ATGCTTCTGTCAAACATTATTGCTTCAAGTGACCAAATGTAGCAAGAACCTGGAGTTCTGGCTTCAGTTCACCTGATCATAATGTATATGAGATTTTCTTTTTTATTATTTATTTAAGATTGTTTGGGCAGCACATATAGAATATGAAGATACCTGGCCTATCATGATTTCTTTTTAAAGTTCGTTTTCAAATTTTGAATGATTTTTATTTGCTATAAAGTAAAAAGCCAAGCATTGTAACAGGAGAAGTAACTAGCAAACTATATAAGCAATTACAGATTATAGATTACACAATTACAGATAGTTCAACTGGTCTTCTCAAGATTTTTAAGCAAGAGGAACACACTGGAGCTTGTGCCTCATCCCTTCTGTCATGTTCTTGATCAAAGCTATCACAACATACAGAGCTGAACTTATAGGAAATGTTTTCTGATTGCTCAGAATAAAGCCTGTGATTGTACTTACTGCTTGAACATACAAATAACAACAAATAATATAATAACATAATAACTTACTGCTTGCACATATAAATATTACAACATATAAATATTACAAGATTTAATTTTATTACAACATATAAACATTACAAGATGAAGATGATTTGTTGACACCATTTTTCCCCATTTTCCAGGGTGCAGTGGGGGCTGGCTGCTCCACAGGGACTGGGGAGCTGGGGGGACACCAGCCCTGGCCATGTCCTCACCAGCGGGTGCCGTCTGACCGCAGCTGGTAATGAGGTCCATCAACAGCTCCAAACACGGCAAGCAATGACCAGGGCTCCCACGAGAGCAGAAGGAGATAGGGACAGGGGGTCAGGGACAAGCTATAACATCCAACCAAGGGGTCTGCTCAGGAGATCACCTACTATATCAGGTCCAGCTAGGATGTGGCACTGGGGCTGGTACTGTCACAGCACCCCCAGGCTGATGCCCACAGGCTGAGCTGAACTGGGATTGTGGCTGGGCGGAGGGTGGAGGCCCAAGGGTAGGCGGGGACGTGGCGGTCCCCCTGGACCCACACGTCTGAGCTGATGTGTTGTGAGGCTGGAGAAGGTGTGAACACTGCCTAGTAATTGCTCGGAGTTGTGTATGGCTTCAGGCACAACTGGTGAAAAAAAAAAAAGGAAAAAATAAGTAGGTCTTTCAAAGTTTTCTTGTGGATGAAATATGCAAGAATCTATTTTTGGAGGCAATCAGATAATGAGAGGGGAACTCACGAAATGCATTGTGCTCACTGCATGGGAAACAAGAACACTAAAATCACTAACCAGCTAGCTAGCTAAAAGCCTCCCTGTGTGCTTGCCATTTTATTTATATTTTGCCTCACAAAACTGGAATATTAAATGAGCTTCCTAGGCACATTCCTAGCAGCTTGAATTTATTTGCATGAAACTAAAAACAAAACAAAACAAAACAAAACAAAACTCCACAGTGTTTCCAAAATTGAAATGGCCCTATCTTCTGGCTTGCTGATTGTGGCTAAGGTGCAGCGCAGACTTTAGAAAGTTTGCTACGGATCTGAACAAAAAACCCCACAGAGTTTCTAACTGCACCCTACTACAAAAGTTATTTCCCATGGATGAGAGGTGCTGGGGAGCCCCTTGCAGGGCAGGGGGTGGCCTTCACTTTGCTGTGCAACCCCATGCTGTGTCACTGCCCATATTGCCCTGTCATGGAAATGCAATATCTGACCTGAACTGGATTCTGCAAGGAATTATCTCCTCTGGAATCAGCAGGTTTTTTGCAGTTCATATAGTTACTGCAGGACACGGCTGCTTTTTACCTGCCACCACCACCAGTGACCAAGACAGAGCTTTTCCATCCAGCATAGGCTAGTCAGAAATTAGCCCTTTTTTAATTCAATTAAACAGAAACCGAGCAATGACAAATTGTATAAACTCTAGGCAAGAATCTTCATTTTCATCATCACATAGAGATTCACCTCTGATAGCTAAGCCCGCTTTCAAGGGAGACCCTAAAACCTCAAAGATGCTGGAAAAGGGCAGGGAATTATGTGAGCTGGGAAAAGCTGTAAGCAAAAATCCCAAAAAACAGCGGAACCAGGCTGGAAGGGTCATGGGCAGTTCTAGTTCACTGAACTGGGGAAAACACTGAGGCTACAGCTAGAAAAGTTGAGTATGGGCACGAAAGATAATGTGCAAGTCTAATGGGGCTGCTTCTAGAGACCTGGAGCAGGGGCAGTGGGACAGCTAGTCCAGTAGCACTGATGCTTTGAGGCTTCACTGAGTGATGCCATGTGATTTGTGCATAGCTTGTCTAGTATTTTCCTGGAATATCTAAGTGCTTTTTTAATAAACCTAGACTGTTAACCAAGGGATCACATTTTTTTCCCATATAAACCAGCCTGTAACTCCTCCCAAACCCATCTTACTATCTCATGGAGATCCCACTGACTTTTTATTCTTCAGTTCTTGCAGTAGGCCATGGTTAGAGAAAATAATGTGGGAAACTAGTCATGTTTCAACAACTGTTTCATAGAATGGGCTAGTCAATAATTAAATTATATATTTTTAGACTTCAAAGAAAATACTTTCTGCTGAGCTGAGACCGTCTTTCAGCGTATTTTGAGAGCACAAGGGCCACAGTAATATCTGAACTCAACGGAGCAAAAAGGAAACAAAAGCAACTGAATTTCCATAGTCTTCATTAATGTAATCTAGCTTGAATAATAGTATATTTTATCTGGAGACTCAAAAGCTCTTTAGAAGGTTGGTCAGTGTAATTGTCGCTTTTTACAGAGGTGTAACTGGAGATAGTGTAAGTACTACTATATCAGACAGCAGATGCAGGTTTCCTGAAGTAAAGTCATATATACAAATGCCCTTTTCGATAAATGTAGTTCTGAAAGCAGACAAATCTGGGCCCACATCTTGAGAAACTTACACTAAAAAGCCAGCTTCTAACCCCAAATACGAAACCTGCAGGAGCTACATTTTTGAGAATTACATTAATTACTCTAGATTAATAGCCACTTAATTAAGTGCCACTCTGGGTGGACCAAATGAGAAGAAGCCTGAAAAACAGGAATAACAGAGGATTGCAATGAACTCTGATGGAGTGTTTGGAGTCTAATGACAGAGCTTGGAAAGTCATTTTCTCAACTACGGTTTTATGTACTAAAGTCTCCAACAGCAGCAGTACCTCTCTAAATTCAAGCTCATTATTTCTTATACCTCTGCTGAGTAGGCAGGAATAGATTCAAGATTCAGTAGTTTCATTGCCATAAAGGGCAATGCCCATCTGAGTACTTCACTGCTAGTCTTGCTTCGGCTCGAAAAGCCTGACTTTTTGATGGAATACAACAACTGGGAAGCAAGTTATTATGAGAGCTCCAAATACTTTTGAAGATTATTTCTTGGTAATAGCAAACACTCAGTAGGAAACTTCCTTTTATTATTATTTTTTTTTTGCCCTTTAAGGCAAAAGCTTGACAAAGCTCTAAATGCACATCACGTAAGACTCAAACTGATGTCAGCCACATGCAACTACTATGATGGACAAAGCCATTTTATCCTAAATAGTACATTGCCAAGAAGAATGAGGGAAGCAAATCAGGCAGAGCAAAAAAGGCTTGCTAGAAGATGATAGAGAAAAATATCACACTACTACAGCAATAGTAGCAGGCAGTAATTCAGGAGTCTCCATGCATTCACAGAATGTACTTATCTGTGGTGTACAGTGTAACAGGTAATCCTGAGGAAGCACTGTCACAGTCAGTTCTGTGACTAGGAGGAAGAATTATTAGGCATGGTAGGAGGGAATGTGATACAAATGCAACACTGAAGATTGCCTAGTCTTGTCTTCTCTTTTTCCTTTTATGACAGTTTTTCACAACGTTTTGCATTATTCCTCAAACTCCTATCTTGCTTTTTTTGCTGTTGCCCATAGTGTTACTGTAACAATTAGCTAGATAAGACGGCAGCTATTTGCCATGGTTTATTTCTTAGACATCAGGCAGATATTGGAGAAAAAGCAGAATCCGGGACCAAAAGGTTTTAGCCTAAGGAGTTTCAGAGATAAAAAATATAGGAAGTTGCCATACCATGACATTTGAATGATGAACTGATAATGTTAAAGTGAGTTCTTACAGCATTTCTGACAGAAAAACAGGAATTGTGACTTTTTTGAAAGACTGTTGTACTGAGTTTGGAATATTTTTATTTCCTGGGAAACTGGAGCCTGCTGAAAGTTAACTGTCATCCAGAATGAAGAATTGCATGTATTCATGCAAACTTCAATGGTTTGTTTGAAAAGAAATGCCAGTCATCAAGGCACCTAAAATCCCTACTCTATTTTGAAGGGGAAAAGGAAGGAAGAGAAACAACCAAAAGCCACATCTATGTAACATATTTCATCTTAGTAATACAAATTATTTTTTCTCTAAAAGTGGACTGTGCATTAGAGAAAAAAATAAGACATTCTTTGGGGAGTTAGAGGAGGAAAGAGCAAATATTTTTATTGTTCTGTGGCCTATGCACGAAATCCTTGATCTCTCTACAGGAAAGAATTCTAAATTAGCAGAGTTACTTTAATGTCTGGTGTGAGCCCAAGTAGTCACACAGCACGCATGCTGCCTGCCAGGAGTAATGACATGACAGCAAGTTAACCTCACAATACAGCTAGAATGGAGGGGGTTGAAAATGATGATTCCATGGGGGTCACTTCTGTGATGGAAAGAGGCGTTGACAAAGAGTTCCCATGTAGAAGTAGCTCTTTGACCTATAACTGGTGATCTCCACAAAACTGGAGTTAGTAAACTGTTTACTAACTGGAGTTTACTAACTCTTTGCTAACAGTTTACTAACTGGAGTTAGCAAAAATGACATTAATCACAGGCATAAGATAAAATGCTCTCCTTGAGAGGGCCTTCACAGCTTTCCATTTGCATCTATGGATATTTCATCCAAGGATCCCTGTTGTGTCTCAAATATCCCCTATCAAAAAAAAATGTACAAAAGATCATCTATTTTGGAAGTGTTGCAAATAGGCAGTAACGTCTAGGCAATGTCCAAGAGACAGACAGGAGAGTTTAGCTATTCACATCATTTGGTTTACTACAGCTGAAGAACTTACCATGAATCAGCTAAGTATGGACTAACTATGTAGGTGTCCAGATTGATAAAACTTCTAAAGCAGAATGCATACACTGAATTACTCCACCTTCCCCTGGGGATGATTGACATTGGAAACAAGTGGTTTAAAGCTGAAAATGATTTAAACTAACAAGGTTTACTCTGTAATAGTGGCCAGCTAAGAATATGCAATGATTGGTTCTGTTGGCTCAGACGGGAGACATGGCTTTTTATTTTCCTTGGCGGAGACTGTCTGCCAGAGCCAAGGATTACGAAAGCATTGGCAATGCACAAGGTTAGCAACTCAGACTGATCGTGCTTAGCAGGCACGTCACTGCACTCCAAGTGAGATTTCTTCATTCTGATTAATTTTCTTCTTCTAGGATCACATCTAGCTACATCTTCCTGTGGCTCCTTCTCCAGGATGCGACCAGACACTCATCATCTTGAACTCAAAAGCCACCAACCATCCCTTTTAAAATTATTTTAATCCAGTCAATTGATTAAATTTGGCATGCTGTAAGGCCTTGTCTGTATCAGAAAAGTGAGCCACTTTAATGAAATTGATTCAAACTCATGTAAATTGCTATGATAGATGTCCTGAAGCTCTTTTAACCCATGTTTGTATTGATTTAGCTTGCATCAGTCCTGCTTCTGCCATTAATGCCAATCAAGATTTTTTTTTAATCAGTGCACTCATCTGATACAGGCAAAATCATGCTGCAAAGGAAGAAAGTCAAGCTTGGATTTCCATCCTTCGCTGGGGCTAAATGTCACTTGCCAACCTCCCATGCCGTGCTTAAGAGAGCACTGGAAATCATGGAACAAGAGAGGGAACAAGGCACAGAGTAGCAAACACAGGCTAAACATGCCCAGTGACACACCGAGTTTGGGGAAAAGGTTTGTTTACAGCACTTTAGCTTGATGCAGAACATTTGACAGCAGTGATGATAGTTAGAAACCTGCATTTTCCAACTCATAAGCTCTGTCCATTTAGCTGTCATTTCTCATCATTAATTTTACTGTACTGAATTGCTGTGCTGCAGGAGCCTACACTTTTCATCTGCTGCAACAGCTTCCCAGAACGCCATGAGAGACTCCTAAAGAGCTCCCAGTGTCAAAAACATCAGGGATGATGACCTTCAAGCACAAGGTAGGACTTGTTTAAAAAAAAATGGCAGGGCCTCCAGGCTGTGCTCAGGAGGTCTCCAGGTTTCATGCTGAAAGCCTACAAAGTTGTCAAACTGGTATTTTCTGGGCATGTTTTCTTACTGCAAAGTAGCTTCTGATCCCCCGAGACCTTTCAGAAAGCTGTAGCAGCTGCTGCTGATGGAGAGTCACACAACCTTACAGCTGGGCAGGGACCTGCTCAGATTCCTGCCTTGTTCTGTTTGCAGATTCCTGCAGCAATGCCCCCAAACACCGCTCCAGAGCTCATTTCCAGCTGCTTGTTTACACACGTTCTGCGAGTGCTGGAGCCACGAAGTAATCTACAGCACAAGGAGATGGTTCCGCACTATGCCTGACATGCAAGCTCTTGGGAAGCAGTGGCACAAAGATGCCCTTAAAAAAAAAAAAAAAAAAAAAAAAAAAAAACCTTGTATATCTATAGAGTTTAAGTAAAATGGCTCATGTGCCCGATATCCTGTGTTTGTTGTGACCTCAGTATAAATGCCTATGTCATGGGCTTGTCATGGCACATGCCTTGGAATTTCAGCTTTTTGACACAGAAGATCTTCACCTGCAACGAATAAGTACCTTGTGAGCAGCTATTGCATTTAGAATTTAGGGCATTTTGGAGAAACATCAGCACCCTTGTTACCTGCAAAACACTAAACAGCTCTTGCTATCTGCATGGCAGATGCTCCACTGCAAAAGCCTCAGGGTTTATTTGCTTGTAAGCAGCAGCAGTGAGGAAGTTGTTTGCACCATCCCTTTGCTCTTCACAACTTGGAAGCTCTGGAACAGTGTCAGAGGGTCTCAGACACAGCGCGGGACCTGCTTTTTGTATTGCAGATGTCCTTCACTCTTTCCTTGCATTCTTGGATGAAAGACTTGAGAATGTTTTAACATATTTCATAGGCTTTGAAAAGATACCATGCAGTAGCATTGATTTTGTTGGCCTGATTTGTTTCTGATAAATTCTTCAGATGGTTTGAGGAGAAGACAGTTGAATCTGAATCTGCAAATGCAGCCTGTGCTGGTCCAAGGAAAAGGAGGGCAAGCTGAGCAAGCAGAAGGACCTGCAGTATCTGGGAAGGCCTTTCCTGCAGCAGTAGGCAGCAGTCTCCGGATTAACCGGCAGGCAGTGTGTTTCCATGGGTAGGAGGCAGCCTTGGAGCCCAGGCGGTCTCGGCACTGTGAAGCAGTTCGCATGCCCAGCACCCTCCTAGAAGTTGCCTGCAGCATTTGTGAGCTGTGTTACTGAGTCAGAGAAGCTGAAAAGCAGCCCTAGGAGCCCTGACTGGATTTAAAGGCCAAAGCGAGGCAGCGTGAGATGCTTGGTGCCAGCTCTGTTGCCCAGGCCCTCTTCCCTGAGAGGGATTGCACAGTGTGTGCAGGAGCACATTATGATAGGATTTACTTGCTTTTTCCTCAGCATGGGTGTTATGCCTGTTTGCTAAGTAGTTCTTATTGCTGAACATAGCTCTTGCTTTAGTTGGCATGGCAGTAAATGCTCTCCAGAATACGATAGTTGGGTTCATTAATCCCAGCATAGTAAGAGCAAATCCTGGTTGCTTGTACATCAGGACAAGCTTATTCTTCATCCTATGGCTCAACTCTTTCTCCTAAATGGCAGGCTCCCATTCTGCAGTTAGATATCAGTGTGCATAAAAAAATAGAAGAAAAAATATTTTTGGAAGAGCAGTTCATGCACCTGCAGCAAAAGGCATCCAGCTGGAACTGGGTAAAATTCCCACCTAAATCTTGCATCTGTTATTTAACCTGGGAGCTGGTTAAACTTGCTCTAAGAGCCAGTTAAAAGGAGCAAGTCAAAGTGAACTAGCCTTCCTGTCACTGAAGATACAAGGATTTAATTTGGTCCAATGCACTTGCCGACCAACCTGCTTTCCACAGGTTTTTTCCTAATTCTGTGTTCATTCAGAGAATCCTGTATTAAACACTAGCATATTCTTAGACTATAAAACTTATTGTACAGTGGGAAAATGCTTCTCAGATCACCAAATCTAACCTCTGGAAGCCGGCAGGATTAAACATTGAAATAATTCTGCTCTCCATTTATCCATCTTTATCTTGAATACTGCTAATGATGGTGACATAATGATCTCATTAAGTGATACCTTCCTAAGCATGACTGGTCTTATTAATCATATCTGCTGCAGATACTTCACTAATTCAGAACTAAAATAATAAATAACAATTGAGTAAAGCCTTGAACCTGATAATAACTTCCATTAATCACAAAAAATAACTTATTTGCAAAGTGTGACTAGCAGGAGTAATTTTTCTTTTACCTCCAATAGCCTCAATGATCCTTGCTGTCATTCACTTGCAGAGTTACAGCTGTATTGCCAATGATATCTGCAAAAAAAAAGTGTGACAAATGCACAGACAAATGTGCTAATATCTGGAGATCATTTTTTTAAGTGTTTCACAAAAATGACAAAAAAGTACCGAACATGCAGAATCACTGGAAAAAAATAATAAACAGCCCAAATTAAGTGCTGTTTTGGAAGGAAGTGCTTTTATTTCTCTCTAAATATATTTTTAATGTTACCTCTATATATGAACAACCTAAATGGCTAGTGGGTTGTACACATTTTGAACCTTCACTGAGACAATTATGCTTGCTCAGCAAGCAATTGAGCAATGAAAATGACAAAAGAGCTGAATCTCAGTGATTTCCATAGAGAAACTTGTGATGGTCAAGCAATTTGCCATTTTTTTTTGTTTACATTTGTTTTGTTTTCACTGCTGTATAATTCTGTGTGGGAGTAGGTGACATTGCCCTTTTGTGTTCTTCAGTAATATTGTCCTAATTAGTGCAAATTAGGTACAAATTAGTAAAATGGTTCCTCTTCCCAGCTCTTTCTACTTCTGGAGTTTTCTGACCCCACTCAGCACTGTTATGTACACACATACTGTTGAAACACAATTCAGCACAGCTAAAATGATAATTCATCTGGTTTCAGGCTAAATCAGCCTGGAAGGGAGCTCAGGAAGTCCCTGCTCTAACCATTGCTCAAGCCTGATCAGCTGAGCAGTCAGACAAGGTTACTCAGGGCTACGTCCAGGTGGGTCTGGAAAACCTCCAGGGAAAGTCTTGGAACTTTCTTCCCTGCATAACCTGCACCATGTTTTTCATTTGTAGCTTGTTTCTAAAGCAAATGGTGATCTGCTCTCTCTCAAGTATCATCATGCTAGAAAAAAAAAAAAAATCATATTCCTATATATTTCAGACTTTTAGGCAGCCTCAAGGTTTAATGAAGAATTTGAGGGGCTCAGATGGCTTCAGGAAGTTAGAGACAATAGAAAGCCAGTTTTATTTCCTGCAGTTTTCCCAAACTCAAGTATAGCTCATCTTTAAATGGTATGAAAAAAGCAGATGAAAAAGCCAGTGCAGAGGTCAGCACTCGTCCTCTGCCCTTCAGAACTAATTAAAGCCTTGGTGTGCCACTGTGGGTGAACAGATCAGCTGAGAAGATGGCTCAGTGCAGCGAGTGGGAATGGACGAAAGGGAGGGCAGAGAGTGAAGACACAAGAAGTTTGAATTAAGCCGGGAGGTCAACCAGGGCTAGTAAAGACACCAAGGGGGTCACTGCAGTGCTCTTTTAAATGGCCATACTGTGCAGACAAAACCAAGAGGGAAACGCTGAACACGCCACTGCTCTTGTGGTTACTTGCTTGAAACTTGGAGTCCTTTTGATTTCCAGTTTTAGCCTGCTCACGCTCACCATCTCTTCAGCGTGACAGCAGCCCTGGGCACAGGGGGCACCAGGCTCTTGATGCACTTGTTTCCGTCCCTTGGGTGTCCCTGTGATCTCCAGCAGCTTGCCACTCTCCTCCTGAGGTGAACTTTTTTTTAGCTGTTGAAATGCTTTTTTTCGAAATGTAATTTTTGTCCAGTAAAACTTCTATGCCACTTTGACCTGGAGTCTGGAAGTGCATCTTTGTCCTTTGTCACCGCAAGCGTTTGTTTGGAGGCTGCTTGTTCGTAGAGCACGTGGCCAGAAGGACCTTCAAATCACTTTATGGGATCTCCTGCACATCACAGGCCGTTATATTTCACTGAGTTATCTCCGCACTGAAATTGTGCGATAAATCTGGAGCAGTAAAAAGACTCTTCGTCTAAGGGCAGCTTTACTTTTGTAAAACTACTTTTTCCTTACGCTTGTCACTGTTGATTAACCAGCTTGTAAACAGAGTAATGAAGTATCTCTGCTGTGAAAGTCCTCCTCCTCTTTTTAGGGATTCATCCTCTAGTTATCCTCCGAGTAGCAGTGCTAATTCACATGACAAAGCCTAGACACGCAGATAGCTCTGCATGCAGGAGTGACACTGGCCGGATTCACTCAGAGATCAAGAAAAGAGGTGGGCCCTTCCAAACAAATCAGTTCCAGAAATATTTCTGAAGTTATGAGTCAAAGTCCTTCATGACTGTGTCCTTCCCCATGCAGAGGAACTCCAAGTCTGCAAGTCAGGAGGTAGAAAAGACACAACCCACCAGCCTGGACAAATTAGGGCACTGGGTGGTGGTATGGTATGTATGGTACAAGCCTTCCAACTGCATCTTTAAGGCAACCTTGGGTCACCAAAAAAGCTAGAGGCCAACTCATGCATCTCCTGTGCAGACTGGCCTCTCCAAGGGATCAGGCAGAGGACTGGCCCCTTCACACATCAGGCAGAGGGCTTCCCATGTGTATACATGAGAAATGGGGACAGTACCAACGAACAAAGTTTGCAAGATAGAGTGCTCCGTATGTGTGCATGTGCCATAAAGATAAGTGAAGCAATAAGGCAAAATTAAACTGTCATATTCTTCTTGTAAAGGACTTCTCAAGACCTGTTCCTTCAATTTCAGAAGGAATTAATTTGATTTTTTTCATATCTATGTATCACATTTTCTGACTGCTGAACAGTGGCAGGTTGAAAAAGGGTTATTATTGTTTCACAAAAAAAAAACAGGGTTGTTTGAAAAACTTATTATTTCTGGACAAGTAGAGACACTTAAATCAGAGAGTACTTTGGCTTGACATATAATTATGTAATGAGGAAGGCGAGGAAGCATGCAACACGGCAAATGAATAATTGTAAGGTGGATTATTGAAAAGAACATGGAGATTGAAAACATTATTGGGCTGGACAAAAATAGCATCACATGACTATTAAAAGATAATTTATTTTTTGTCAGCAGATTAGGGACTTCTTCCCATTTGCCTTTCTGGTACTGAATGTTGATGAGGGAGATAAGGGTCTGCCTCCCTGCAGCTTTCTGAGGATGTGCTGTTGCTTTCTTTCTGAGATGCAGCTTTCTTTTCCCTCTGAGGTTTGAATCCGAGTGACCTATGCTAAGAGCAAAGTAGGAAAGCCAATACACTGTTTATAAATAAACTCTGCAGTATTCACATACTTTTACCTCAAATTAGAAAAAGCACAAGAAAGTAAATGTCTACCCCTGACATTTGCAAGAAAGTAAATGTCTAAAATCCACTGCTAACTGCAGAATTACAGCAAAAAACAGCTACTAGTTCTAGTTCTAATTCCAGTTCCGGTTCTGAACTGATCCAGTTCCAGTTCTGAACCTTGTCCTATTGTAAGTGAAGACATTCACAGATTATTTCTTGTATTTTTATCGTGTCTTTGTTGTTCACCAAAGGTGATGGATAACTAATAAATAATTTTACCTTCTTCGTATTGCATAATCTATCTTTTGCATATGCATTCAGCTGCTTGATCTCAGGCTCCACTGAAACAGCAGTGTGATTTCTCTGTGTGTAAATAAGACACAGGACACCCTACAAGAGTGCAAGATGGTTTGGTATATTCCCTCCTGCAACTAATGAAGGATATTAAAAATAGGTATTGCTGATGTCAAAACTTGGCATTGTTACCCATAACCTTCCGCACTGGTCGCGTGATCTGAGCGTTTGGTCTTGCTTTGTGACCTCAAGGGAGCAAGCGCAGAACGGGCGAAGCAGCTGTGGAAGCTTTGTCCGCTTCCATGTCCTTCCTCTCCTGTTCTGTCAGCTGCACAGCTGCTCTCTAGGAACTGCGTGTGGGCTCTGTGCTGAGGTCCCCAACAGCTAGGCTGCGTTTCCACAGCTGTTCCTGCGCTGCTGTGCATGAGTAAACACACTATGCTAGGATTCAAAACTGCTCCTTTCTCATCTGCTGAGAGGTTGGCTTGCAAGACCCTGATTATCTGTAACCACCTTAAAGGCAGCAATGATGATGCTGGAATGGGATGCTGGTGCTGGAAAATAGAGGAACAACATGAAGGTTGTTGAGTCGCTCTGCTCTGCAGCTGCTTCATTTTCTCATAGTCAGCCTCATGTACTGGAAACTCATGAATTCTCTGAGTCTTTCTCAGGTGTTGGGAGATGGCAGGAGTTGGGCTTTCCTCATACAAATGTGCCTAATGAGAGGCCTGGAAGGACTTTGAACACGGAGTTTTTGTGCAAACCACGTCTTGCCTCTGTGTTACCACTTGTCCCCCAACATCCCAGTAATAAAGGCTGTCACTGCTGTTTGAAGATACTTGGGTAGTCTCAAATAAAGTAGGCAGAGGTGCTACAGCTTCAGGACAACATGCAGCCCATACTCACCAAGATATGAATAACCTTCTTTGAATGTCATGCAAAAGTGGGATTAATAGAGGTCCCAAGTTAATTCTGATCCATGTGATATTGCCGTAGACTGAGCTAACCAGGGTTTTCCCCTCCCAGCTGCAACTCCTTCATTCCAGCTATAAAATCCAACACCAAATGTAATACTTGATTTAATATTAATAATCCAACAATGCCCATATCAAATAATGTTTAATATAAAACAAATGTTGCAACAAATATTATTAAATATTAATAAACCAAATGATAATTTTGATATAAATCAAATACAGAATAGTCATTCAGACAGATGAAAAAGAGAGCATAACAGCCTTGGTGTTTGCATGTGAGCTGACAGACCATGTCCAGGGTTGGCCAGAGCCACTATAGCAGCTGAATTCTTCCCACTCCTGGAAAAATGTGATGGAAGAGACTGAATCTTCATGAGAAGCCAAAGAGCCAAATGTGATTACAGCACTCACATGCGCTCCACATCTTAGGTGAGTGCTGCAGCCACTGGAATTGGAATTTATTTTCTTGGAGCTGATGATTATCTTAGAGACCAAGGGAGGTCAATAGTATAGTGTGGCTGGCAGCTGACTCAGCTGCAATAGGGAAGATTGAGTTTTAACTCCGACTATAATCTGGCTAAGATGAGATAAGACTCTAGTAGGTCTCCCACATCCAGGGAGAGTGTCTAACTACTTGGAGATGAATGTGCATGACTTCTACGAAAGGTTCTCATTTGTTCATACTATGCGATCAGTCCCAATTGTTGCTGCTGCTGTTTTGCCCCTCTACTTGTTGGTCGGGCTCTGATGCTCCTGCTGCCAGTTCTGCAAGGTCCAGGTAGGCTCAGAGCACTCCCAGAAAGTGAGAGCCCAGGAGAGGAGTTCTCCAGCTCGGCTAAGTGATGTGCTTCAGGACATCAGGATTTAGGCTTGAGCCATGCCTTCGAGCTAGGTAGCTGCTCTGAGCAAGAGCAGCTCAGCATAGATGTTCTTTCTACAGCCTCATATGTGCTTATCAGTGGAAATATTAAAAACGAAACACTTCTTCAACATAAACCATTGGATTAACATCTAGCCAGTTCACCTATTAATCAGTAGGACTAAATGTTTAACAGAAAATGTATTTTCACAATTATACAAATTATATTATCTTTCAGTAAAATTAATCCAGTCGGGTGTTATATTAATGAAGATGCCAGACAGGCCATAGTTGAGTATCTTCATGCTGAGAAACAGCTCTAGTGGGAGATGAACACGCTTAGCTTTGTGTTTGAAATCAGGCCAGGAGTGCTCAGACTGCAAGGGATATTTAGCCACATGAACAACATCTTGAGTAATTATTAAGATGTTAAGATGCTCTGTTCCCAATCACTCATTACCAAGAGGATGGCTCTGTCAATCTGTTGATATTACTAAATAGGATACACTCAGTATAATTGTTCTTCCTAGCAGTTCTGTGTAATCACAGAAAGAAAAAAAAGCAGCATGGCTGCCACATTAGATGTATAAAGCCATATGATGCTTTATAATGCTACATGTGCTGTATGATACTGAGGCAAAAAGGAAGTAATCGGAAATAATTTTATTGGATGCTGAGCAAAAGCTGAGCATTATTAATAATAAACATGGCTATATAAGCAATCCACTTAGCCATGGCGGTAGCATAGGTGTCTGCATGCATCCATAGTTTCTGCTAAAAAGTGGGCTCTCAAATACGGTGACTGTCCAGAGGACAGTGTCTTCCTACAGACCTCCTCTTGCCTGGCAGGCCAGAAATTGGCCTTCAGGTTTGCATTCCTCTGGTTTAATCAGTAGAAATACAGTTACACAAACATTATTGTTCTGACCTGCTCAGCTGTCAGATCGGTCTGCAGTGGCCACAGAACACACGGAAACAAAGACAGTTCTCATTTAAATGCTGTTGTTATAGGCATGGAGAGCATTTCCAGAGCGTTTGCAGTTGTCATACAGGCACAATTTTTGAGAAAGGATGTTTAAGGAAGGACGTGAAGACACTGAAAGATACGTACTGGAGGAATATGAGATGGAGATGAACTTGTGTGTACAGGCTGCTGAACCCAAGAGACAACAGTGCCTGGAGGGACAGGCTGCACGTAACGACCCATCCCACAAATTAACTTGTGACACGTCCTTGTCAGGCTAGGGGACATGTCCAATGCTTTTGAGGCTCTGCTCCTTCCACTTCCAAGCATCACCAGGGAGAATGGACCTTATCTTTTCTCCCCTTCTGGAAACATGTGGTTGCCATAGGGGGGATAGGAGAGCGGAGCATCTCCTAGCAGCATAATCCGACTCCACGGAGGTTTGCCTGGCGCTGAAAGCAGCTGGCGCTTTGCCCAGAACTCAGACTGAACTTTAGAGGATTCAGAGCGAGCGATCCCCATCTTCAAAAGCATTCCACGGCAGGAACAATATGCTCCGATGGATCTCGTCTCATGGTCTATTCGCTTGAGATTGCTGAGGTGCTCGCTCAGAGCGAACAGCAATATTAAACATTAATGTTAGCAAAAGGAATAGTCCCTATGAAGGGAGATTACCGACCTGAAGCCTAGTCATTAAAAACAAAAAAAGTAAATGTAATTTCAAGTATTATATCTAGCTGATTTTCCAGGGGACACACCACAATGTTTACAATCCCAATTTCCTGTTTTTTAAAAAATGTTTCCTGCTCCATCTTGGCTCTGTGTAAGACACTTGAAACCAGAAGAAATAGTAAAAGAAACTTTGACAAGAATAAACAGTGGGGATTGACAGAATGGCAAATTTGAAATTTCAAATTTAATTCAATTATGGGAGCTCTTTGCAAAGTTAACAGATAATACATTTCAGAGTGCTATAATTGATTTAAAAGGTATGTATACCTTTTAAACATACCTTTATGTTTAACCGCCTCCAAGTCTAACTCATTTTTAAAATTAAATATTTTACTATTCAGAATAAGAAATATTAAAAAGCCAGCCATTCAATTCATCTTTGAAAAGACTGAATGTATTTAAAGGCGATTACAGGTAAAGTCTGCAGCACAGCTGGACTTCGCCTGAAGTGGCAGGACAAAACACAGGCGGAGCCGAACTTTAAGGGCAGAGACCACAGTCCCTGCTCGGGGTGAGCGACCTACCCTACCTGGCAGGCCCAAGAGGATGACCCTGTTTCCAGCAGCGTTTTTATTTACCGCTTTCCTCCCCCCCACACCAATTAAGGAACTTAACAATTAAGGAACAGGAACTTAAGGAAGCATTTCTTCACTGTGAGGGTGACAGAGCCCTGGAACAGGCTGCCCAGAGAGGTTGTGGAG
>JAVCKT010059287.1:0-16205 GCA_032273925.1 Rhynchotus rufescens
CACTGCTTGTTGCATACTGCACAGTGCACAGTGCATATTGCACGGTGCTTGTTGCATATGGCACAGTTCTCATTGCATACTGCACAGTGCATATTGCACGGTGCTCACTGCACATTGCACAGTGCTCGTTGCACACTGCACAGTGCACAGTGCATATTGCACCGTGCTTGCTGCATATGGCACAGTTCTCATTGCATACTGCACAGTGCATATTGCACCGTGCTCATTGCATATTGCACAGTGCTTGTTGCACACTGCACAGTGCACAGTGCATATTGCACGGTGCTTGCTGCGTATGGCACGGTTCTCATTGCATACTGCACAGTGCTCATTGCATATTGCACAGTGCTCATTGCACACTGCACAGTGTATATTGCACGGTGCTCACTGCAATATGGCCCAGTTCTCATTGCATATTGCACAGTACATGCCGCCTATTGCACTGTGCTCATTGCATACTCGTTGCAGTGCTCGTTGCATACTGCACAGTGCACAGTGCGTATTGCACAGTGTTCACTGCATATTGCCCAGCTCTCACTGCCTATTGCACAATACATGCCACCTATTGCACAGTGCTCATTGCATACGGCACGATGCACGCAGAATATGTCGCATATTGCATGGTGCACCATGGGTGCAGCACAGGGCGCCAAGCATGGCGTGCAGAGCATGGGACCACTGTCTAGTTTCCCTGGTGTCACCAGGCCAGGCTAGGACATCTCCAGGCCGTGGTCCTTGGAATGGCCGTGCAAAGCCTGTCCCCATCCCTAGCCACTCACCTGGCCATGGAGCTGGAGCGTGGCCCCGGTGGCAGTTCCCTGGTGAGAGGTACCACCGCTCTGCTGATGATGCCCATCAGGGTTTGCATCTGCCCAGTGTGCCCCCGTGTCCCCTGCACGCAGGTTTATCCGACACAGAGCCCTCTCCAGCCACTGCCACCCCCATACACGTCCCCCACAGGCAGCCCTGGCCCCCAGTGTCCAGGCAGGTGCCAAGGGGTCCCACACCTGGCAGGGCGCTTCTTGAATCATCTCAAACATCAAGGATAGAGAGCAGCAGTATTGCAGCCCCGGGGTGCAAACCTCGCTACTGGCAGCGCTCGGTGCCGACGCTTTCGGGCAGGTCTTTGGCACTAAGCGGAGCTCGCAGCTGCAGGAACCGGTTGTCACATCTCACCCTCTTGTGGCCAGCCGAGCTTTTTCACTTTGCCCTTCTAAGGAAGTTTTGGGGTTGTTCTTGCTTTCCTTGGACGCCTGGGCTGCATAATAGGACCAGGGCAATGCCAGATTCCAAGCCCCACTGCTCCTCGTCCAGCTGCCCTGCACCACGGCCGTAGGTTTTCCTGGATGCAGAGGGAACCAGCAGTTTTGTGTGGAAACTCGGCTTGCTGGAGCCGTGCACGAGCCAAGGGTTCTTGCAGCCAGAAGCGCCTGCAGGGAGATGCTGGAAAAAAAAAAGCAGCTCGAATCTGCACATATTGGGGGCAGAGCCAAGGATAAGAGACTAAAAATGGATTTTTTGTTTTGTTTTCTGCTTTTGGCCGCTTGCAGCCTTTGCGCTTGAAGAAACGGCCCTTCTGGCTTCGTCGCGGCTTGCTTGGAGACTCGGCTTCCTTGTCACGGAATTTTCTTCTCCTTTGCCTGCTCTTTCCTTTGCCAGAAATGAGGGAACTGCCCCGTCATGTGTGGCTGAGGGCAAGCCCCTGTTTTTTAGCAGCAGCCTTTTCAGAGCAGTTCTTGATGCTTTAAGGACGAGCAAGGAGAGCTGAAGCCAGAGGCAACCCCAGCTTCCCGCCCCACCACCGGCAGCCTCTTCCCCGCTGGATCTTCCCAACCGGAGCCGGGGCTGGCAGCTCCCACAGGGACCACAGGCTGGTCCTGGCCGAGGCAGAGACGAGCCCTGAGTGTGGCCAAGTGCTCCCTGGATCTCTCGGAGCCTTTCCCGAGCGGAGCTGGCGAGGAGGCTGCCCGGAACATCACGGGACTCCACTTTCCTCCTTGCAATGCGAGGGAAGCGGCCCTGCCAGCGCTCCCATCTGCTCCGCACGTGTGGCTCCGGATCCGCACCCACAGGCAAAACAGCAGGGAAAGCAGTAGGGATCGCCTCCCACCTCCCATTCCGGACCCTTTGGGGAGCACCGGCTTCGCGCCCGCTCAGCACCCGGGCACCCTCCGGGGCGAGTGGAGCTTCCTACAGGAATTGGGGCAGCCAAGGGCACCTGGCAGCAAACTGTGCCCTGAGGTGGCACGAGAGCTGCTGTGGGAGCTGGTCTCCTCCAGCAACGCTGCTGCTTTCCCTGCTCATTGCCAGAGGCAGAGGGAGTGGTGGGAGGGAAAGGAATGGAGACTGGGAGCGAATGGCGCAATTGGAGAATTGGAGCATTGGAGAAGCGGGACAGGGGCGGGTAGACAGTGGTAAAACGGGGCTTTTTTTCCCCCTCTTTAGAGTTATTTTTCCTCCCCAAAGCCCCTCAGGTCTGCTGAGCTGCCCTCCTCATTCCTATCCCGGTGCGGGCTCGATTCACCGCCCGCCACCTCCTTCCTCCTCCTCCTCCTTGCAGAGCGAAGGCAGCAGCCGCAGGGGGGGGTCCAGCGGGGTCCTGAGTCCGGGGAGGTGACGGTGTTTCAGGCTGCTTCCCACCCACCACTTTTTGGAGCACTTTGGGCTGTTTCTCCTTGGGCTTCTCGGAGGGTTTCATCTTCTGCTTGGCCTTCTTGGAGCCCCTGGGTGCTTTGGGGCGGTGGGTGTTTTCTCCTTCAGCTTCTTGCGGGCGTTCGGGCTGAGGGGCACAGGCCAGGGCGCAGGGGCGGCCCGGGGACCCATCCCACATGGGGACAGCAGTGGGCACCGCAGCGGGCAGCACCGGTCCCATCTGGGCATCAGCAGCTGCGCGTTGAGAAGACCCCTCCGGGCACAACAAGGGGAGTAAACCAGACCCGGCTGCCGAGAAAACTGCTTTTATTGATGTCCCCAAAGCTGCGGGGGGACACGGGGCTGTCCCCTCCACGTGGTGACAGGGGACAGTGTCTGCAGAGCGGGGTCCGTGTCTGGGGGGGCGAGGAGGGTGAGGAGCCCCCCGGCACCCCCGCGGGCCGGCGGCTTCTGCGCTTGGCACCAGGGCTGCGGGGGCTCCTGCCCGCTCGGAGCCTGGCCGCGGGCTCAGCTCCCATCGGATGCACTCAGCTGCAGCGGGAGTAAAATAAGAGGGGGATCAAAATGAGTGGGAGTTAAAACTGGAGGGACCCCCTCAGTTGGGAGCCAGTCTTGGGGACCCCAATGTTTGTCCCCCCTCCGACCCCCTGGCACGGGTGCCCGGACAGGGCTCGTGCTCCTCGCCTTCGTGCGGCGAGGGCCACCCCATCTCATCTAGAAGCTCTATGGGGACAAGAGGGGCGCGTTGGAGGGGTCGGGGCACTGGGCACCCCACTTGTCCCCCTCCCTTGGCGTCCCCTCCAGGCAGGGGATAATGCGGGCGAGGGTTGCGGGGGGTCAGGGCGCTGTAGAAACGAGACTGAGACACTACGGGGAAAAGTAATTACAAGAAGCAGCAGCTTCCCAGGAATGGATGTCCCAATCAGGAGAGAGAAAGAAAAAGAGGAAAAGAGAAAAAAAAAGGAAGTGAGACGGATTTTGGAGAAAACTCCTCTGTCTCCAGGACTATAAAGGGGTAGGGGGGAAAGGGGGATCATTTGATGCAGAATTTTCCTCTTCTTTCTTTGTTTGTTTTTCTTGTTTTGTCTCCCTCTGAAAAGCTCCCCAGTCCCCACCTGAGCGCTTGGGCTCACCTTGACACCCACCGAAACCTTCCTCCTCCTCATACTCATCCTAGTGGCCAGGCAGCAGCCGCTGGGGCGGCCAGGTAGGGTCTTCGGCCCAGGGCACCCGCCGGTGGGCAGGGAGGGCCCTTGGGGATGCCCCTGGGTTAGTGCTGGTGCCGGTGCCTCTGACTGCTTCTCTCCTGCTCCCGTTCTTGGGAGCACTTTGCGTTGTTTCTCCTTGGGTTTTTTGGAGCACTTGGGACCACTGGCAGGGCCTTTGGGCTTCTTTTCCTTGTCCTTCTTGGGTTGCTTCTCCTTCTGATTGTGCTTCGTGCAGACCTTGGGCCTCTTGGGGGCTTTAGGAGGTTTCTCCTTGCGGCCGGTGGGACCTTCCTCCTCCTCAGGCCGGTAGATTCTCTTGACCGTGATGATCTCGAATCCTGTGGGGACGGGCAGTAGGGATTGATGGGGCTGGAACCGTTGAGGGGGCACCAGGAGCCCAGGAGGGGCTGGAGGACAACCCCACATCCCTGGGTGCCCAGCACCACCAGCACCACCTTGCCTGGGCTCGCCTGCAGTGCCCCACACTGCGGGGTGCCCCCACCCCACCCACCCCCATGAATCCCCCCCAGAAATCCCACCCTTTCCCTGCTTTGCCCCCGTCAATGCCGGCAGCAGGGGCTGGTGCTGCTGCCGGTGCCGACGCCCGTGCCGGGCACTCACCCTTGGGCCGTTTATGGATGGAAGCAGCGGCGGTGGGTCCCTGTCTTGGCCCAGACTCCTCGTTGCGGCGGTAGCAGAGCGAGCCGTTCTGCATCGCGATGACGTCCTCTTCGGTGAGCGTGCGCCGCCTCTCCACGGAGCACTGGTCCTGTCCCAGTACCGACCCCGGCCTCCCCCCGGGCCTCCCGCTCGTCCCCCGCCTGGACCTCGACCCCGCGAGCTCCATTCCTGCCGCCCGCCCCGTCCGGACTCGCCGCCGCCGCCGCCCGCGCTCGGGACGGGACGGGACGGGACGGGGGGCGCGGGGCGGGACGGGGCGGGGCGCGGGGGCGGCGCCGGCACCGGGGCGGGACGGCGACACGAACCGCACTGGACGGCACCGGCGCTGCCCGGCGCCCGGCCCGGCTCTGCGCGCTCCCCCTGCGCCGGGGAGACCCCCCTGCGAGACCCCAGACGGGATGTGCTCGGTGGGTGCCCTGGCTGCGCCTGCACTGCAGCCGCCGTGCAACCGGGATGCAACCGGGATGCATCCACACTGCACTCCAGATGCAACCGGGATGCAACCGGGATGCAACCGGAATGCATCCACACTGCACTCCAGATGCAACCGGGATGCAACCAGGATGTATTGGGGTTTGCACCCACACTGTGCCCAGGATGCACCTGGGATGCACCCACACTGTACCCGGGATGCGCCTGGGATGCCCCAGGGATCAACTTGCACCGCGTGCAGAGGCCTTGCCCACTCGTGGCACTTGGGAACACTTGCATGCCCAGAGCGCACGGGCTGTGCGCAGGAGACCCTGCGTGTGCTCTGCATGGGGGATGCATCTGCACAGTCCCTGCAGCACCCCAGGGTGCAGCCTCCATGGGTGCTGGGGGGATTCACCCCTATCCCAGCAATAAAACTGCTTGTCCCCATCTGGAAGCCGGACAAATCCACAGCAGGGCCCAGGCAGCTCCTAACCCCCCCCCTGCAAGCCCCCGGTGCCCCGGAGCCGCCGGAGGGGTCCCGCAGGCTCCCCGGGACTGGCTGGCGAGTGTCTGGGGGCCACGTGGCCGGGCTGGCCCCAGGCCCCCCACGCTCGTGACACAGACGAGGCGCCCGCGCGCCGTGAGTCACCTCCCAGCAACGCTGCGGCCGCTTCCGCGGGCCCGGGCGGAAACGAGACGGGAAGGGGCCCAGGCGCCCGGCGCGGCCCGCACCGCCAGCATCCCCCCCGCCGCTTCGTACAGCCCCCCCAGGGCAGCCACCTCATAGACCCCCCCAGAATGGGACCCCCATGGGGCCCCCTCACTCCAGTCTAGCTCTCCCAGTAGGGCCCCCCCCCAAAGAGAGCGCTCCAGGTCCCCCCCTCCCAGCAGAGCACCCCACTATGCCCCCCCTGCTAAACACTCCCCTCCCCCAACTGCTGCCCCAGACCCCACCAGAGCCCCCCCTTCCAGCACAGGACCCCCCCCCAACCGCTCCTCGCCCCGCCCCGCCGGGCCCCCCCCCCCCGGTCCTTCCTGCCCCGCCCTGCCCGGCGCCGCCGCCCGGTTCCGCTCTCGCCCGTCGGGGTGTCCGCGCGTCCGTCCGTCCAGGTGGCTGCTTCTCTGTCTGTCCGTCCGTCCGTCCACCGTGGGGTGGGGAAAGGGCGGGGGGGGGGTCGGGCTGCCTGTCGGGGGGCGGAGGGGGGACCCTGTCTGTCCGTCGGGGGGTCTGCCCATCCCCAGGGGCAGCTCCCGGGCTGTCTGTCAGGGTGTCTGTCTGTCCACCAGAGTGTCTGTCAGGTGTCCGACTACCATCCGGAGTGTCCGTCTAATGGTCAGGGGGTCCATCTGTCCCGCAGGGCGGCTCTTTATCCGTCCGAGCGTTTGTCTTTCCTTCAGCTTGTCTGTCAGGCTGTCCATCTGTCCATTCCGGTACCTGCTGGGCTGACTGTCTTTCAGGTTGTCCGTAGTGGGGTCTGTCTGTCCAACAGGGAGTCTGCCTGTCTGTCGGAGGGCGCAACAGGGCGTCCACCTGCGCTTCAGGGTGTCCCTCTGTCCACTGAGGCTCTGTCTATACAGCAGGGTGTCTGTCTGTCCAGCAGGGTCCCCATTCACCCTCCAGGGTGTCCGCTGGAGAATCCGTCCCCACGAGGCCACCTCTTCCCACCATGTACACGTCCCTGTCCAAAAGGTACCGTGTCCCCCACCACCGTGTCCCCGCTGCCACCACCGTGTCCCCGCTGCCACCACCCTCCCGGTGTCACGTCCCTCCCGCCGGTGTCGCCACCGCCACCCCCAGCTCCTGCCCCCCGCTCTGCAGCGGCTCTCCCTTCGGCCCCGAGGCCACCCAGCCCGGCCTGCACGTGTGGCGGGTGGAGAAGCTGCGGCCCGTGGCCGTGCCCGAGGCCACCGCCGGCGTCTTCTGCTCGGGGGACGCCTACCTGGTGCTGCACAACGGCCCCGAGGAGCGAGCCCACCTGCACCTCTGGATGGGTGAGCCGCGGTGGCACGGCACGCATGGCATGGCACGGCACGGCATGGCATAGAATGGCATGGCACGGCATGGTGCTGCATGTCATTGCATGTCACAGCATGATGCTGCATGGTGCTGCATGGCATGGTATAACACAGCATGCATGGCACGGCACAGCATGCATGGCACGGCACGGCACGGCATGGCATGGAATGGCATGGCAAGGCATGGTGCTGCATGTCATTGCACATCACAGCATGCTGCTGCATGGCACGGCATGGCACAGCATGCATGGCATGGCACGGCATGGCATGGAATGGCACGGCATGGCGCTGCACAGCACAGCGCTGCACAGCGCTGCCTGTCAGCATAGCGCTGCATGGCGCTGCGTGGCACAGCATGGCACGGCATGGCACGGCACGGCCCGCTCAGGGGACGTTGTCCCCCCAGGACGGGACTCGTCGCAGGACGAGCAGGGCGCCTGTGCCCTGCTCTCCACGCAGCTCAACGCGCTGCTGGGCGAGCGCCCCGTGCAGCACCGCGAGGTGCAGGGCAACGAGTCTGACACCTTCATGGAGTACTTCCCCCACGGCGTCCAGTACCAGGTAGGGATGCCTGGCAGCCCCTGGGTGCTCAGCAGCCCTGCTGGGTGCCTGTCAGCTTTGCTGGGTGCTCAGCATCCCCACTGGGATCTCAACATCGCTGCTGGGTGCTCAGCATCCTCCTTGGGTGCCCAGCATCCACCAGGAGTGCTTAGCCTCCCCGGTGGGTACCTTTCATCTTTGCTGGGTGCTCAGCATCCTCACTGGGTGCTCGGCCTCCCCGCTAGGTGCTCAGCATCCCCAAGGGGTGCTCTCCACCCCCCTTGGGTGCTCAGCATCCCCACCAGATGCTCAGCCTCCTCAATGGGATGGGTGCCTTGCATCCAAACTGAGTGCTCATCCCTCCTCGATGGGTGCCCTGCATCTGCAGTGGGTGCTCAGCCTCCTCAATGGGTGTTCAGCATCCCCAATGGGATCCCCACAGTGAGGGGTCCTCACAAGGCATCCCCACTGCGCACTCAGCATTGGGGATGCCGAGCATTGGGTCCTCAGCATCCCCAGTGGGTGCTCTCCATCCCCTTTGGGTGCTCAGCATCCCCACCAGATGCTCGCCCTCCTCGCTGGGTGCCCTGCAACCTCACCAAGTGCTCAGCCTCCTTGATGGGTGCTCAGCATCCCCAATGGGTGCTCTCCATCCACCTTGGGTGCTCAGCATCCCCAATGGGTGCTCTCCATCCACCTTGGGTGCTCAGCATCCTCACTGAGTGCTCAGCCTACTCGATGGGTGCTCAGCATCCCCAATGGGTGCCCTCCATCCACCTTGGGTGCTCAGCATCCTCGCTGACTGCTCAGGCTACTCGATGGGTGCTCAGCATCTCCAATGGGTGCTCTCCATCCCCTTTGGGTGCTCAGCATCCCCACCAGATGCTCAGCCTCCTCGCTGGGTGCCCTGCATCCTCACTGAGTGCTCAGCCTCCTTGATGGGTGCTCAGCATCCCCAATGGGTGCTCTCCATCCACCTTGGGTGCTCAGCATCCTCACTGACTGTACAGCCTACTCGATGGGTGCTCAGCATCTCCAATGGGTGCTCTCCATTCCCTTTGGGTACTCAGCATCCCCACCAGATGCTCAGCCTCCTTGCTCGGTGCCCTGCATTCTCACTGAGTGCCCAGCCTCCTTGATGGGTGCTCAGCATCCCCAATGGGTGCTCTCCATCCACCTTGGGTGCTCAGCCTCCTTGCTGGGTGCCCTGCACCCCTGGGTGCTCGGCCTTGCCATGGGCGCTCAGCACCCTCCTCGCGTGCCCAGGAGGGCGGCGTGGCCTCGGCATTCCGGACGGCGCGGCCGGCGCCTGCCTCGGGCACCCGGCACCGCCTCTACCAGGTGAAGGGCAGGAGGACCATCCGGGCCAGCGAGCGGGACCTCAGCTGGGCCAGCTTCAACACGGGCGACTGCTTCATCCTCGACCTGGGCCAGGTGGGACGGGGGCTGGTGGCACAGGGAGGCCCCCTGCCCGGCTCACCTCGGTGACACCGGCGCCTCTGTGCCCGGCCCAGAGCGTCCTGGTGTGGTGCGGGGCCAAGGCCAACGCGCTGGAGCGCAACAAGGCGCGGGATTTGGCCACCGCCATCCGGGACGGCGAGCGGGGCGGCAAGGCGCGCGTGGAGGTGGTGGCTGACGGCGAGGAGCCCCCCGAGATGCTCCAGGTGACCGGGCGCACCCGGGTGTCCCCCCGCGCCAGCCTCAGGGGCTTGAGGATGCCACCGTTCTTGTCCCCCTCCAGGTGCTGGGTCCCAAACCGGCCTTGCAGGAGGGCAGCCCCGAGGAGGACGTCGCGGCCGACCAGAGGAACGCGGAGGCCGCCGTCCTCTACAAGGCCAGGAGCTGGCGGTCCTGGGGGAGACGTGGGGCTGGCCAGGGCTGGGGGGGGCCCTGGTGGCCCTGGAGGGGACACGGGGCTGGGCACAGCCATGGGACACGGCCACGGTGCCCAAGGAGGCCACCAGGCCGGGGGACACCCCAGTGGCCCCGCGGTGACACCGGGGCCGTGGGTAGGTGTCGGACGCCACGGGGCGCATGGACCTGAGCCAGGTGGCCGCCAGCAGCCCCTTCAGCCAGGCCCTGCTCTGCCCCGACGACTGCTTCGTGCTGGACAACGGCGCCTGCGGCAAGATCTACGTGTGGAAAGGTGCCCGCCGCAGCCGGGCGCGCGGGACGCGGGACACCCTGGCTGGCCCCGTGCCCAGCTCGGCCCTCTCCCTCGGCAGGGCGCAAGGCCAACGCGCAGGAGCGCCAGGCGGCCCTCGAGGTGGCCGAGAAGGTCATCGCCCGCATGGGCTACTCGCCCGCGACGCAGGTGAGCGCGGGGCCGGGGTGCCCATGGAGCCGGGGTGCCCACGGGGCTAGGGTGCCCGTGGGACCGGGGTGCCCATGGGACAGGGGTGCCCGTGCAGCCAGAGTGCCCATGGGGCTGGGGTGCCCATGGGACTAGGGTGACCGCGGGACCGGGGTGCCCATAGAGCCGGCGTGCCTGTGGAGCCAGGGTGCCCATGGAGCCAGGGTGCCCATGGAGCTGGGGTGCCCATGGAGCTGGGGTGCCCGTGGAGCCGGGGTGCCCATGGGGTCCCCCGCATGACCCTGTCACCCGCTGCACTGCCGCAGGTGGAGATCCTGCCCCAGGGCCGCGAGAGCCCCCTCTTCAAGCAGTTCTTCAGCAGCTGGAAGTGAGGGACCGGCCCCCGGCACCGGGCCCGTGACAGTGGCACCGTGGGGACGGAGCCACCCCTGCTCGCGAGGGCAGCTTCGGCGAGTGCCTGGCACCCCTGTGCCCGCGTCACCTCGGTGCCCAGGCCACCTCTGTGTCCTCACCGTGTCCATCACCTCCATGTCCCTGTCACCCCTATGCCTGCATCACCTTGGTGCCCAGGCCACCTCTGTGTCCTCACTGTGTCCATCACTTCCATGTCCCTGTCACCTCGGTGCCCGCATCACCTCAGTGCCGAGGTCACCTCCGTGTCCTCACCGTGTCCATCACCTCCATGTCCCTGTTATCTTCATGCCCACCCCAACCTCTGTGCCCACGCCACCTCCACATCCTCACCAACATGTCCATCACCTCCATGTCCCTGTCTCCTCCATGCCCAGCCCAGGCTACCTCCGTGTCCCTGTCACCTCCGTGCCCCTTGCTCCCACTGCCCCAATCGTGTCCCCATCAGCTCCCCGCCTGCGCCTTCTCTATGTCCCCGCTGTGCCCATGCCCACCCCCTGCCATCCCACCCCCTCCCTGCGCCCCTACCTGGTCCCCATCACCCCTCACCTTCCCCAATCCGTGCCCCCGCTGTCGCCCTTGCCCCATCCCAGCAAATAAAGCAATGCTCCCGACTGCCACGGCGCTGCTCCGGGTGCCCCGTGGCCGTGGGGACAGGAGCCAGTGGGGACAGGAGCCCATGGGGACAGGCTGGAGCACCGAGACAAGAGGGGTCCCGGCCCCCCCAGGCCCTTGGGGGCTCCCCCCACAAAGCCCCACGCTGAATTTTCCCCCACTTAAAACCCAGCCCAAAGCGCAGCCCGGCTGCAGCGGCAGCATTTTGGGCAGAACGGGAAGAAAATAAACCTATATACTATAGCAAAGGCAGGAGGAGGGAAGGAGCCAGAGCCGGATTTGGGGAAGGGGCTCCCGGCAGGAGCGCGGGCCGGAGGGCGCCGGTTCAGCCCCAGCCCGCTGCCGGCGCCGGAAAAGCCGCCGGTTTTATTGTTTCCGGGTGAGATTCCCGCGGGAAGCGGAGGTGCCGGGAGCGGGCGGAGGGGTGCAAGAGGCCCAGAGGCAAAAAGCCCGAAAAAGCCAAAAAATCATGATCTCTTTCTATTTCTAAAGCGACACTGAGGATAAAACCCGCCGAGGGCGGACGGCGACAGCGGGACCGGGCTCTTCCGCATTCACAGTGAAGTTGGGGCAGTGGCAGGGGGGGGCTCCCGCCCCTGGGAGCTTCCCGTTACAAAATAATAATAATAAAATACAATCAACCCCCCGCCCAAGCCCCCAGCCGCTTTGGCCTTGATTTGCCCCAAGCAAAGCCCCTCTTTTGGGGGAAAAAGCCCCCGAAAGCCCCTGCAGCGAGAAAAGGGAAGGATGCCCCAGTTTGGAGAAGGCTGTTCTGGTCTCTGAGAGCACTTGGAGGGGGTCCAAGGGCAGCCACCCCCCCGGCCCGGGGTCCTCGGAGGTGGCTCAGATGGGAGAGCAGCAGCCGGGGTTGGTCCCGGTGCCAAGGGAGCAGCACGATGGCACTTCAGGAGGAAGAAAATAAAGGGAAACAAAGATAGGAAAGAAAAAAGAAATAGGGGAATTAAGGGCAAAACGAAAAGAAAAAAAAAGGAAGAAAAGAGGGAAAAAGAAGAGGAAAAATAGGAAAGCCACACACTGGTTGGAAGGGCGGGCTGGGAGGCGAGTGCTTTGGGGGACGCTGGTGCTCCCCGCTCCGCTACTCGAGGAGCTCCACGTAGTTGGCGGGGAACATGCCGAAGTGGCCGTCGGGCCCGTAGCCGCGCCACCAGCCCTCGTCGATCATCTCGATGTTGGTGATGATGTTCTCGGGGTCGAAGGAGATCTCCGTGTCGTCGGCTGGAAGGGGACGGAGCGAGATGGAGCAGGGGGGCCCGAGCTGGGACCCCCCGTTGTGTTTTCCGTGCAGCCCTGGGTCTTACCGGCTTGGTAGTCGTAGAGCGCGCGGGCGCAGAGCCCCTTGCCCGCCAGGTCCGGTGTCTGCTGGTACTCGGCCCCGTAGCCGTACTTGGCATCGTCCGTGTGGTCCTGGAGGACAGCGGGAGGGTATGGAGCCTCCCCGCTCGGCTCGCTCCATCCCCAAAAAAGGGACAGGAGCAGAGGAGGGAAAAACAGAGCGGTGCCCACATCCCGAGAGGAAGGCTTTAGCGCAGCACAACCCCTTAGGAGACACTAGAGAATCCAAGAGCAGGCTGCATCCCCCCGCTGAGATAGGGGATGCCCTGAGCGCGTTCCCAGCACCAACCTGAGGCGGTTCCTCGTAGATGGCCCCGTGCTCGGGCGGCTCCTCGTACACGGCGGCCTCTTCGGCGGGCGGCGGGCTGGCATCCCGGCCTGCGGGAAAAGGCGCAGCCTCGCGCCGTGCTCCTGCCACCCGAGAAGCCCCCCCGAGCCCTCGGATGCCACCCGGGTCTCCGGCCCCGCGGAGGGCAGCGGGACGCCGAGATCCCAGAGATTGGGGATTCGGGGAAGGATGAAACGGATGGGGGAGAGCTCCGGGATCTCCAGCAGGGAAAGGGAACGGGTCCGGCCAAGATCAACACTGAATCATTTCTCCTTCCCCTGCCAAGCAGTTCTCCCAACGATCCAAGCCAGGGCTCCGCTGCTTTGCGGCGCCCAGCAGATGACATGGAAAACTCTTGGCTCTGTCCCGTGTCCCTCCCGGAGCCTCCAGGCAAGAGCAGCCTCTAGTGGCGGCCGCAACCGGAGGCTCCCGAGCTCCGCGGTCCCCCCTTGTCCCCGGGACCTGCGGGAAAGGTCCGAGCTGGAGCTTGGAAGCTCCTGGGCCCTTGGTGGACTCAAACCTGACGTGGCTCCCGGCGAGTTCGGAGGCGTCTCCTGAGCAGAGGGATGGGGGAAGGAGGTCGGCGGAGCCTCCCGCGGGGCCGAGGTGACAGTGGCGGAGGCTGGTGGCCCCGCGGGCTCCTTCTGCAGGAAGGGGCTGCGCAGTTTGCCTAAGGGGGAGTCAAAACGGCCACGTGAGCTCTCACATCCGTGCAAGGACCATCACATCCACATGCCCATTCCCATTTGCCCAAGCCTGGAGCTTCATTTTTCCCTCGCACGGCCTCGGCGCCGCTTCCTACCCGGCTGCGAAGCCGCCGCCGCCGCCGTGTCCGCGGGCATGGACCTCTCCCGCTGCCTGAAGATGTCCCGGGGGTTCACGGACCTCTGCGCTATGAGCGAGGCGGCCTCCTGCCGAGAGCAGCGGCCGGAGGGAGCCGAGCGATGGCCGGAGGGAGCCGAGCTCCCGCCGCGTTGCCGCCGCCGCCTCCCCGCGACCCACCTGGGCTTTCTCCACCGACTCGCTCCTCTTGAAGCCCTTTCGCTGCCGGGCCTCGTACTCCTCCGCCTGCTCCTTCTGCAGGAAGACAGCAGGGCCGTAAGGTTCCCCGGAGAACCGGGAATAAGGGACGGGAACGGCGGGACAAGAGCCGGGCGGGTGACGCGGAAGCCCCGCTGCAAAGATCCCAGTTGCTCCCCATTGCCGAGGACGGGCTAAAAGGGACAACGGGGACAACGGCGCTGCTCACCCACTGCTGCTGCTCCCTGTCCCTGCTCTCCGCTTCCTGCTGCTGCTGGAATCTCCTGGGGTGACAAAAGGGAGAATGAGGTTCGGGGACAGCCAGGATGGATCCAGGGGGATGCAGGAGCGGGGCCATCCATCCCATCTCCGAACGGGAAGGCAGTGCCCATTCCTGCCGGGAGCTCCCGCGAGGCCCGGGCAGGAAGGAAGCGGGGTCCCCCCGTCCCTTCCCTTCCCAGTGCACCCCACTCACTTCTGCGCCTCGATCTCGCTGGACCTCGCCTGGTACCGCTGCTCGCGCCCGGCCGCCTCCTGCAGCTCCCGCTCGCGCCGCTCCCTTTCCAGCCTCTGGCGCTCCTCTTCCGCCCGCCTCTTCTCCTCCAGCCGGCGGTTTTCCTCGTCTTTCTACAGGAAGCACCGAGTCCTGGTTTTAGCGTTCCCAGAGGCCCAAATCCCCCCTAAATCTCATTTGACCCCCTCCCAAAAAGCAGCTCCTCTACCCAAGAAACGTCACCCCCGACCGCAAAGGCAAGCGCATCCCGCGTCCCCGAGCCAGGACGCAAAGCTGGAATGGGGGCTGCCAACCCAGCCACACTGGGGATCCGAAACCACCCGAGAGGAGAGCCCGGCGAGCTCAGCCCTGCAAGGAGATGTGGCTTTAGGCAAGTTCCCCTTGGGTTTTTAAAGCCACTTCTTGTTGCCAGGAGCTGAGCCCGGAGAGCCCAGGGCCACTCACCTCTGCTTTGGCCCAAAAATTGTCCTTATTGACTCTCTTGAGCTCAGACATCGCGTTCGTCTTCTGATAGACAGAGCCCTGCAGGGAGGTAAGGGAGGATGAGTGTGAGAGCCAGCGAAGCTGGAGCATCTCTTGAGGAAACGTCGCTTCTTTGCTGTGTTTGTGTTAAAAAAAAAAAAGACACCTTCCTACAAAATATCTCCATGCGGACAGAAAGGAAGGTGCCAACGTCTCCAGTGAGCTCCACGCTTGAGGGAAGGGTTTGAGGAGCAATTCTGAGTTTTGGCCAACATGCCGGTCAACGCACTACACCAAAGCCCATAGGGACCTTTCCGTCCCGTTGCTGTGGGGTCAGGAGCACGGCAGGTACCTCCCATGCCGTGAGCCTGGGAAAGCTCCCAGGAACGGAACTCACCACCGGAGCCTGAGGACCCGAATCCTGGAACCTGCTGCTCTCTTTGTGGAAGTTGTAGTTCGCCCCCGAAGCCTTGGCCACCTTCTCCATGATGAGCTCCGGCTCCACGTCCTCCTCAGCGCGAGCGTTTATGGTGACGTGGGCGCCCTGAGCACGAGGAGAGGCAGCGCGCGGAGGGGACGTCACTCCGGAGGCCACCGGATCCACGAGCACGCTCCGGTTCCCCCCGATTCGGGGGGAGCGCGGCGGGAAGAGGAACGGACCTTCAGGAAGTTGGCCACGGTGCTGACGTGGTTGGCGCAGGCTCCTTTCCGCACGTCATTGACACCTTCCCCTGTCTGCAAAGAGCCACCAGCGGGACCCCCTCACCCCAAAGCCCCCCACGTCCCATCCTGGACTATTTTGGGCAGGACACCTTGACCAAGGGCTGAGGAACGGCCACCACAACGTGAACCAAGGCGAGGGGCTTGGGGGGCTCGGAGCAACGTTAGCGCACAAGGGTGGCCACGTTCCACCCTTGGGGCTCGCAGCCTCCCACTCTTCTCCATATCCCTCATATTCCATATATTTCATATTCCACCCGTTCCAAACGGCTCCCTTGGGTCCTATCATCTCCACCCTCCAGCAGCAAGGCTGGGACAGGGTCCCAGCGATGCCACGGGGGGACCCCAAGGCGGGCGAGCGGGGAGAGCCCCCGGAGGCGCCGCGGGCACTCACCCAGTTGACGAGGACGTATTTGGGGAGGCCGGAGTTGGGGTCGGTGACCCTGCAGAAGGCGTACATCACCTTGCCGCTGTTGAGCTCCTCCACCATCTCCTGGAGGCCGCCGGCTGCACCGGGAGGGGGGACATGGGGGGGCCACGGCTGAGGCGGGAAGCCGGCCCCGGAACGCCGGGAAGCGGGCGGAAAAGGAGGGGGGAAGGTAAGGAGCCCCCCCATCCCGCGCTCACCTCCGCTGCCGGCCACGCGCAGGTCGTTGCTGTTGCCTTCATAGGTGAAGAGAGCCCTAAAGCGGCAGGGGGGCGGCTTCAGCGCGGGACAGGGGGGGGTCCTGCTCCGTCTGCCCCCCCCCCCCGGGACCCCTGAATCCCCCCTGGCCCCCCAAGGATCCCTGGACCCCTCCCATGCCCCCTATATCCTGGATCTCCCCCACATCCCCTATATCCCTGACCTCCCCCACACCCCCTATAACCCGGATCTCCCCCACGCCCTCTATATCGCGGATGGCCCCCATTCCCCCTATATCCCAGACCTCCCCCACATCCCCTATATCCCTGACC
>JAVCKT010059334.1:0-16203 GCA_032273925.1 Rhynchotus rufescens
AATATATTTTTGAATATCTATAGAGGGGGAAATAAAAGCCTAAGACAGAAACGTGAAGGTGAAAGCCTAGAGATACTGGATAAATCAATATAGTATCAGCCTAGACTAAACCACAGTCCAGCAGCTATCTTTGTTTAATTCTCAAAAACCTTTTTTTGTGTGTGTTGCAGTTAGCTAAAAGGTGGTTAGCATATTTTAAAACTACTTTTACAACTGGCAGGATTCCAATTTAAATCAGATTTCTATTACAGCTAGGGAAAGATGTAAAGACAACCACATTGAGAAGTGGCTGCGGACCCCTATCAGCTACACTTTCCGGAGAGGCAAGATCCCTGCTGAGGCATCTTGGAAGTCCCCAGGACCCTGTCAGCCCACACTTTAATGATCTGAGCCGCGCAGCATCTCAGCCGACTCTTCCCTAATCCCAGTCTCAAAGATGTTTTTTAATATAAAATACAACAACCATTTGATAGCAGTCAGTCACTACCACCCCTCTCTTCATTACCTGCAATACTGCACATTATTTTTCCTCCATACACATTCAGCAGCTTGTGGAGATATTTCTTTCCCCAAGAGCTCCTCTGGGGAGCCACCCAGACTCTCCTCTTTCGAGACAGCCCCACAGGACAGAGCTTTAATTCCACACACAGACAAAGCAAAACAAAACAAAAAATTCCTTTAAATTGTGTGTGCTGTGGCAGGTCACACAGCAGATGGAAAAGGGTAGTGTTTTTGCTAGTATTTTTCAGGGCTTTGCCTTCCTAAGCAAGTTCAAACCCTGGCGCTGCCCACAGAGACCTGCCAGCAGTGACTGCAGATGCACCAGAGCAGCCCCTTATCTTTTATTCATTACAAACCTCAGTTACTGACAAACTGCATAGCAGCCACAGATCTCATGCCTCTCTCGTCTTCAGAACCACTTTTATTAGAAACAAAAATGTGCAAAATTCCCTCTCATTTACTTCCATAGAAATTCCACAAGTTGTCTGTGTGTAATTTTTAAGTAGCCAATTTAAATATTGAATCTTCCCACGAGCCTTTAAACTTTCTGACACGCTCTAGGCTCTGTGGCAGCACCAGCAAGCGAAACAGAAGGGCTAGAAATAAATGTCAAACATTACTTAAATGGAGAGTTCCTCCTCCTTGGAGAGGAGGGTTTTTTTTTTTAGGGTTGCTTTCATGAGAAATAGAACCTTACTGGAAGCAGCAAGTGGCAAAATATGCTTTAGAGGTATACTGCACTATAATGAGATATGCTTTTTTTCTGATTGTAGCTCATTTAGTTCATCAAACCATGAGGGTGCTCCTGCTGAGTCCTGCTAGGAGAAGTCTTCTGGAATACCCTGCTCTGGCTCGTGGGATTGACAGCTGGGATGGACAGAGAGCTGATTCAGGGCTGGGAAATGGCAAAGAAACTGCAGGGTCCATCCCAGCAGCGTCTTCCAATGCTGAATCCACTGCCTCTTCTGGGAAGCACATGTGGCATGTGGGAGCCTGGAGATAAAGCCAGTAACACAGATAAAATAGAGCAAGATTAAACTAGAAAAGCAAAAGGTATTTGCTAGAAAACTGCATGAAAACTGAGAAATACCTGCGCGGTGCTAAAGTTACCACTTCTTGCACTTTCTCAGGAGATTTTGTCTGGGAAAAAATAGAGATTGGAGACAGAGAATATTCAGAAAGCAAACAAGAAATAAAATTGCTCTTTGGTTGTAAGTTTTGTTCCATGTGATTAAAAAAAGTCAGGGCAGAACAGGAGCAACTGTTAGGAAAGGAGTGGAGGAACAGGAGCCGTCTCCAACAGAGCACAGCACGCAGCTTCTCAAAGCTCCTGGCGCTGGGAGCTCCCTGCTCACCTCTCTATCCCATTGCTGAAAGGATTCAGTAGAACTGAGTACGGCACTGGAAGTTGCTCCCATGATTCTGTGAAACTTGAATTTGGGAGCAAGATGACTCTAATCTTCTACTGGAGACGAGTAAAGCCCAGAAATCTAAAGAATGACGGACAGCAAAAAGAAGGGAAAAGAGACTGAGCCTCCCAATACATGAAGCATCTTTCCATCTCTTGGAGCACCTCTTGGAGCATCTCTTGGAGCATCTCTTGGGCAGAAGGCTCAAAACACACGGAAGTGAGCGGGATTGGACAAAAGGAGCAGCAAGGAGAGAACACAACATGTAATGAGAATACGGAACTCACTGCCACAGGATGTCACGGGAGCCAAAACCATAACAGGTTTAGCACATTACACAGACTCATGGAAGCCAGGTCAGCTCCTTGGCAAAAGTGCCCAGGGAGGCTGTGGAGTCTCGAGTCTCCTTCTCTGGAGGTCTTCCCAACCCACCTGGATGCCGCCCTGTGCCCTCTGCTCTGGATGTCCCTGTTGGAGCAGGGGGTTGGACTAGATGATCTCTAGAGGTCCCTGCCAACCTCAACCGTTCTGAGTCTGTGAAAAGCACCTCTTGGTGTGGGTGCATTAAGACGGGTCCTTCACAGCCCAGCGAGGAGGACCTGCAACGAGCTGCTTCTGAAAAGCCCACAGAGAGGTCATTGCTCTCGATGGCTTCTTCAGCAGCAGGTTGATGGGAAAAAACAACACGGGGTGGTGTGAAGCGGCGCGGAAGGCCAACGGCCTCCCTTGAAAAGCGCTGCTGCTTCTCACTCAGCCCTCTGGAAGCGGCTGGGAAGCAGCCCCCTTAATCTCTGAACCAGGGCTCCCCGCACAGGGGCTGTCAAACCTCTGGAGAAGTGAGGGAAAGGAAGAGCGCGACTCCCTTACACGTCCTGGGGGCCCCGCTGGAAGCGCCCGCTCCGGCCTCCGACCGCTTCCACCGGAGACCCTTCGCCCTCCGGCCCGTGGGGCTGCTCCAAGCGGCGCTGCCCAGGGAACCGCGGGCAAATCCCGCGCTCCGCAGCTGCTCCCTGCAATCCCCGGCCCCTCCAGCGGCGCCGGAAGGGGAGCGCTGAGGAACGGGAGCGCTGAGGAACGGCGCCTCAGCACCCAACACAGAGCCCTGGCACCTGGGAAGGCCACGGTCACCTCCTGCTGCTTTCGGGTTTGGACTTCAAAGCAAAACAGTCACGCACAAACACACAATAGACTATATATATATATATAAATATATATATACACATGTATATAAAAGTTTTGTTTTCCTAAAGGTTGTTTTTGGGTAGCTTGAAGATTCAGTGCAAGTATCTTCAATTTCTGAAACCAGCAAATAAATAAATTCCATATTCTAATCATTCTTTCTTTCTAAAATCCTGGTTATAAATCAGCAAGACAGATGAAGCAACCGGGTTAAATGTTTTTGCGTTTAACATTCAAGCACTAATGCATTTTGCAGCTCTGGGTAAAAGCGGAAGCTGATTTCTCCAAGGAATAATATAATTATGGACCTTAATTAATCCTGTCCCTACTGAAGCACTACAAAAGCACGAAAGTAAAGTTACATCCCATATAACCTGCATATGAGACATAGTGGTAATTAATTTAGTTGATTTTCCTGAGAATTAACCTCAAATCCAAACAATGCCACAAGATTTCACTGATTCCCACTGTAAGATACCTCTGTATTGCAGAAGTCTGTCAGGTTTAAGAACTTTTATAAGGGAGCACCAACTATTTACTTGGGGGCAGAAGTTAAAGTGCTTGTGCTGCCTCTTTAGCACAACCCAAAATTAAAGGGAAAACAAAGGAGAGAGAAAAAGGAGAAAAGGAGATGCACTCTGGCCAGCTGATTTTCAGCTCTGACTTTGAGACTGGAAACAGATCTGGACAAGAGGAGAAATTTGCTGTCTTCACATTCAGTGAGAACTGCAAGGGATGCTGAATTTCATAAGAATTGCTCGGGATGCTGAATTCCCTATCTCTTTTTGAGACAGAAAGGGTTTCACAAGTGCCCCCATTCATTTCAGGTTTATGCTTTTGGGTCGTTTGGAGGGGAACAACCCAAGGATGAGACGACCAGCACAACATACTGCCTTTTGCTCGTGCTCATTCCATGCTTTTTATTGGTGGTTCCCAAAGGAGAGCCCAGGGCTCCCGTGTCAAGCACTAGAGACCTGCTCCGGGTGATAAAGTCCGTGGTGGCCGCGAGTTCCCCTCTGCCGTGCACACACACACGCTTCTCTAGCACTTTTAAAGTGTGTTGTGAGGAAATGATTCCTCAGAGGAAAAAAATGAGGAGAAAAAAAAGGAATAATTATTTCATTAGCTGGCAATAAACTTTTTCTTTATTTTTTCTTTTATTTTTTCTTTTATTTTTTCTTTATTTTTTATGTTGTTAGTATTTAAACTGGAAAACCTCCACAGTGAGTTTCGCTCCTGGAAAGCTACTGGGTCGCGTGCACCTAGCGGAATGTGTTCTTTCCTACGTGGCTCTTTGTCGTTCTTGTTGTCTTTGCTGCTGTTGTTGTTTCTTAAGGAACCACCACCAGAGGAGGAAGGGCTGGTTCTTCTGCCTTCATGAACGTGCACGGGGGCAGCGAGGTTTGCACGACCCACGTGTTCCTTCAGCTGCATCTTGCTGCTTCTGCCCATCTGCAGACTTCTCCATGCAATGAGCTTTTACAGTTCTCCATCTTCCTTCCTCCCTTCTTCCCTCAATAGATTTCAAGGGACACAGCTCCTAATTCCGGCTTCTTAATTAGTGGCAATGATCTATCTGTACAGATTATTTTTAAGATGTGGTGCATATGTACATCTGGAAACACACACGTGCACACACGCCCATGAAGAAAACGGCCTTGCCATCATTTGTATATTATTAAGGAGAATTATTTTTATAACAGAAATCTTAACAACGGTTCCTTATGAATTATGGCCTGGGATTATTTATGTAGCACACTTTGTTTAAATGGTATCTGTGCTCTTCAAGGGAACAATGCTGTATACAGCTGCTTTATTAATCACGTCACTGGCTCTTTGTTGCTATTTTTACATCTCCAGCTTCCTGTTGGGCCACGCAGATAGAGGTGCCTGCATTTAGCGAACACGCGTTATTGTTCCATGAACCTTGGCTGTTACATTGCAATGGAAAAATAATTACTTCTCTGGAATAGCTTCTACTTTGTCCCGATAGTTCTGATAAAAAGTCATAATGCTGCACATGATACAATGGGAAAGAGAAGGCAATATCTGCAATATCTACTTCCAAAAAAGTTAATTGTTCACTCAACATTTTTGGGATGAAAATATCATATCGTTCCCAAGGGACAACACAGAGGTCAGTGTTTCATGACACAGAATGTTTGCTCCCTGTATGAGCAAGTGCTCTAATCGTGAAAAGCTGAAACCATTCCCATTGCCTAAAAACAGAAAGCAGAAAACATGTAAAAACAGGTCTGCCTCCAGACCTGTTGCTGTTTGCCCCCGTAGGTGCTTACTGACCTCTACTTAAGGACCTGTTGACCATTTCTAGGTCTAGTCCAATACACAGAGGTCCAAATTTAGGAACCTTTACACAGATTTTTAGGTAAATGCTGAAGATGTAACCAAGACCAGTTTATACATGCTAAGTGTATCTCATTAAAAGAAGTCTTCTTCCTTCTCTGGTAAATTTGTTTTCCTCTATGAACACATTCTGCACAACAACAAAGAGGAACAGCCTGCCTATAAATATTTTACACTTGCATGCGCTTTTCCAGAGGCATTCGCATTCACAGATTTCGTACTTGGAAAGGGTCATTTTGGCCACCTGAGCAAAGGCCCAACGATGTTGGCTTACAGGAGGCGCCTTGGGAAGCGATCCTGCCCTGATTTAGGCATGGCACACGATTAGAGGGGTTCACCTTGACTCTACACAAACTGCCGTATGCCAATTAATATCCTTGTTGACAATCCAGCTCTAGTCTAAAATCTCTTCGCAGTCATGCAGTTGGAAAGCAATTTGGGGTGCCAAGGCAACTTTAAGACAAAGAATTCTAGACAAGCGAAAGTTTTATTGCCAAAGGAATAAAATTAATGGGACAGACATGGGAACAAACACCATGGCTCCATCAGGCTTTTGGACCTGTCCTTCTCACAGTGCCCTGCAACTTTTTTACACCTATTTTTAAAGCTCTGAAGAAAGAAATCCACGAGCCTGCAGCCCTTCCCACAGCCGGGCTGCTCCCTGTGGGAGATACGGGAGCGGCGCACACAGCACCGGAGAACAAAGCCAGGAGCTCAGCGGGACACCTGGCGCTTGAAACTCAGACCAACCAAAGCCATAAATTAGCTCTGCCCGCCTGCGTGCGTGCCAGGGGGTTCTGCACCGCCTCCAGCGCGCCCTGGCTCAACACACAACACCAGCACTGGCTGCAAGAGCAGCTTTCCAGCGCCAGGAGAAGCAATCTGCAACTGAGGCAAAACCAAAAAACGAGGGCCGGGGGCTCGGGATGGTTCAGGTTAATCCCGGCAGCCGGAGGGACTTCCCGCCTCTCGGAGCTCTGCCGGGCTCGGCGGGCATGAGGCCGATAGGAGCCCCGGGGCTTTCATGCATTCCCCCTTCTGTCTCTAAACCTGACTTTCCAACACAGCTCAGGCAAACAGCGGGGGAACACAAAGCCAAATCAGCCCTCCCACCGTCTCCCAGCAGGCCGCGGATTTTGGAAGTGCTGCAAACTACGCAGGGATTAGCAGAGGAGCTCCTGCGGAAGAGGCCCCTCTCAAGCAGCTGCGCACCCCAGGGCAGCATTATTCCCCACACATCCTCCTCCGCACCCTGCTCCACGCCGGGGTGTTCTGCCCCCACCTCTAAGCATGGTATTAGTTGTTTCAAATCAAAGAGGGACACAAAATCTTGACAGTATTTAAAGCAGAGACTGCAAAAGTGGTATTCTACTTTTGCAAGTTAAAAAAAAAAAGTAGTTTTTTCAAGCTAGTGACTATTCCTTTATCAAAAAGGATTCCTTTATCACTCACATTGTCTAACCCCACAGCTCAAATATGTGACCACGTGCCCACAGCAGGGCAGAGGGCGACAGGACACGAGCACCTGCTGCTCCGGAGCGCGCTGAGGCGGCCGCTCGCGAGGCCGAGCTGGTTTCACACCCAGGGCTTAGTGACAGCGCGGGGGACACAGTGAGGGGGCTGTGACAAAACGACTGATGTTTCGTCCTGAAATCAGAGCCTGGCTTGTACTGCTGGGTTCGTGACTGTAGGGGCTTGAAGGCTTCCTTCAGTGTAAATTAGGCATTGGGGAGGTAACAGGGCACGCGTGGGGAACCGCTCTGCACGTCTTCCCCCTTCTGCCTCCATCAGCCGCTCTGTTCCAGCCAAAGACTGAAAGGGATGAACAAGACAGGGCTCTGCAGGAGCGTTTTGGGGATCTGGGTGACAAAAGCACTGCAACGGCGCCTTTCATTCCTGCTTCAATCAGCTTTAGTACAGCAGGTCCAACACAGAAAAGGCAGTGAATTAGCTGGGTTCCCTCTAGCCTCCATTCAGTGTGACTCACGGAGGTATGGGAGAAGGAAGGCCTGGAGGGAGGAGGTCTCTGTCATGAGGCTCCGCTATGTGGTTGGCAATGAGAAACAGAGCGGGTGATCCGGGCACACCTTTTCTGCCCATCCCAACGGAGGAAACAAGGGATCCTTCCCCAAGGGCTAACAAGCATTCCCACAGAGCAGGAAACCACTGGCGCAAAGAAGCTGCTGGTTCTTAGGAGCCGACACATGCAAGTGCCCCTAGCGCACACGAGGCTCTTGCCAAGGGCGCTTCCATGTGCGCCTCCATGTTCCTGGAGATTCCACTGTGGAAAGCTGGGGATGACCCAAGCACATGGGAAATTCGCAGCAAGCTTTAACAGCACCAAAAGCCAATTCATTACAACCTTAGCCAATTCATTACAACCTTATCTTCCTTATCATCCTCATTATCATTATCTTCCTTATCTTCCTACCAAGGCCGCTTGCGTAGCCTGAGTTCATTCCCATCCATCCGTCCGGAATCTGTCAGCACCTCCGATTGGTGTCCTCGGCTCTGCAGACTCTCTGTATAACATTACATGAACATAAAGAGCAATTTTCTGTTCTTTTAAAATACATTTCTCCATAGCTTTTATTTAAAATGAGATCCGAATTGAAAGAGGCACTCCCATAAAAATCAGTAGGAAACTGAGTTTTAATGTGAAAAAGACTTAGGCCATAGTGGGTTTTTGGAGGCTAACGTTCCATTATTTAGCCTAACAAGAAAGTGAAAAACAGAGCGTAGCCAAGCTTAGAGAATTCCATCTCATTTACTGCTGTGCACTCTGTTTAATTTTAACCTGACCGGGTAAAACACTTTCTAAGGGCCCTCATCTCACCTTCAGCACATTATCTTGCCTTGCTTGCTCCGGGCAAACACTGGCCAGACACCCCTCCGGTACGACACAAAGAGAGGGCCGGGGTCTTTGTGCTAGTGTCTGCTCATCTAGGAAGTCTAGGAAGAAATCCCCAGTGTGGCTGTTTACAGACCTTATTCTCGTGGCTGAGATCTCTTTTTGTGCTGAAAAGACAGATGGAGAAACCTCTTTAACTACACTGAGCAGAGCAAAGAAGAGGGGAGCAGTAACATTACATGTTGTTTGTCACCACTGCATCCTTTGCAAGGCTCACGGTTTAATTAGAGCTCTAGAGGCTCTGGGCACGTGCTTAAATCAGGTCTAAGCAGCCCAGATTTTCCCTGTCTTTATGGAAAATTAGTTTTGTGCTCCAAGGGAGAACGTTACGCTGCAGATGCTTCAAGGGCTCGTGTTCAGGGCACAGCCCATGCTGCATGAACTGGATTATCCACGAATGGATAATAACTCAAACAGATGGACACGCCACAAGAGACCGCGTCTCTCTTCAGGAAGGTCCTTAGTTTCTTCTTGCACACTCCCTTTTAAAGTCAGGTCCCATTAACTCAAGAGTTAACCTGAAGCTGTAAAATTGGAAACTGAGTATTGCAGCTTTTGTATTTATTTCTGTACTTTTTTTTTTTCAAAACTAAATACAGCAATTGCTCAACGATGACTATTTTTTTCTGTCCTATAGAAATTTTATTTGGCATTCAGAGCTTAACAGTAGCCAAACCCTTATGCTCTGGGAGAAGAAAAGAAAAAGAACATTAATAATGTATCTATTTGTACTGTACTAGACCTTAGTAATAGCACAGGGAAGGAGAAATATTTTCATCCTGGAGGTCAATGGCACTCCACAACAGTAAATAGTCATCGTAACTCTATCACACAGCCCAGTGAATAATGCTTATGCACACAGCGAGCCTACAAACCATATATCAGAGATCCCAAGAGATCCTTCTTTTCCCTTCATCCTCATTTCTTATGTTTAATAACTTTTTTTTCTCCTAAAATCTTTCTTTGAGATCATCAGAAGACAGTGGGCGATCTGACAAAAGGCACGGATGCCCGGTCTCCAATGCACCTGTGGCATTTATGAATAACTCAGGAACATTTCTTTAGAGACAGTCACCTTTAGCAATGCACCCAACACATCAGTTTTCACTAATACCCCCGCATATCACTTTATAAGTATTTGTGATACTATTTTCCAACACTGCAGTATTTTATCATAATTTTATGCAGCTACAGCTCTCTGAAACCATTAAGGTCAGATGTGTCGTTCTGAGCACAGCTCTCTCGTGGTCTCACAGCTGCCCACGGGAGCCCCTGTTTGGCCAGACCCTCATGGAAAGAGTCGCTGCTCCCTCGTGGCTTCCTTGCAGCGAGTGGCAAGATGAAAGATGGTCTGGGTGAAGCTCCCACACAGCAGAGCTCGAGCAAGTCGCCCAGGGCTGCTGGGTGAGATGACTTGAAGGAATGAAGGGAAAAATAAAGTAACAAAACAGGAGCTAAATTTGAAAGTCAAAGATACCTACTAATTCTGGTTGCCAAATTTTGATGAAAAACTGTTTTTTTATCATAGTTCTTAACACAGCACTGCATTTTGCCTCATTGGAGCAAGGTTCCTACTGGCTTAGCCTGCAGCCCACATTTCGGTTGTCCCTCAGTTGGGGCTCCTGTGCAAAAAGGAGAAAAGCCAACGCGCTGCTGAGCTCAGCTGTCCCATCTGGCACGACACAGGAACAGAGGAGCCGCAAACCAGTCTTCCTAAGCAAGTTCGGAGTCGTCAGCCCTTTCTCCCTGAAGAGCCGCCAGCCCTGCCAGGCCCAGGCTGCTTTTGGCAGGACTGCAGTGTCCATGTGCCGGGAACACCAAGCCGGGCTGCCAGGGCAAGGCCCGGCCCTGGCGCTGCCGGCTAGCGAGGTGCTGTTAATGAGCTGCTTTTAATGGTTCTGCATGTGCCTCTGCACCCACAAGCTCTTTGACACGGTGTAAGAAATCACCAGCAGCGAGACACATTCTGGCTTAAAAATTAAGCTGACGCCACACGAAAGCAGGTGCTGCCATTTAGAGGCAGGGAGGTCCCCTTCTTGCCCCTATGTCCCCAAGCATTTAATAAAACCACCACCCTTGGGGACTCCCCTGGGCTCTGCTCCGAGCCTGAGGAGACAACCGTGTGTTTGTGTGAGGAGACAACTGCGCTTCCCATGTCCCTAATGCAGGAACAGGCATCCGGCCTCGGCTTCACCTCCCCTCGCCTGCTCCTTGCCAGGCTCTGCCTCCGTCCCCAGGGAGGCTGATTTTATCAGCCCAACAGGCATTTTAAGCACACAGGGCAGAGGCTTGCTCCTGGGGAGGCTCTTTGCTCGGTGGCTATGGCCTCCGACACCTGAACCCTGCCTGCAACACCCGCTGCCTCCCCTGCTTCCTGCTGCTCCTGTCCCAGCTGCAGCACCTGGTTGCAGCTGCAGCAGTCCCAGGAGCAGCAGCCTTGAGGAGTGAAGACAGGAAGGGAAATGCATTAATGCATTCAAGTGTCCTCTTCATGAGGGGAAATGCATTCAAGTGTCCCCTTCACATGTAACCAACTACCCACGCACATCCACACACACATACAAGGAACAGAAGGGGCTGCTGCTGCTGGCTGCCCTTCTGTTTTCCAGCTAAATAAACGGAGTCCGGGCTAAGCAGTGTCACCTTGAGCTAAAGCCACCAGCTGCTCACAGTCAGCAGTTACCAGTGCGAGCAGACACTGCTTTCCCAGAACGGTCTCCTCCTCCTCCTAAGGCCTTTTCAAAGGTGCCTTTTGCAGCTCGTTATGGTACACCCCAAACCCGTGACAACACCTTGCTGGGTTTTATCGCGCTTAGTCCACACGGTCCGTTCACCTCCGCTCCACAAAATCCCATCCAAGGGCATCTCACCCCAGGCCCAAACAGAGACCAGCAGCTACGGCCGGAGGGCACTGCCCCATACACGGGTGGAGCAGCTCTCAGATTTATTTGACCCCACAACAGAGGCCCTGGTGCCCTCTCCATGGGCGCAGTTTCTTCTGCTTCCCAGGAACGGAGGCTGGAGTGAGCGCCAAAGCATCGCGCCGTTACAACACATGCTTTATCCAAAGGAAAAGTGAAACACCAAGAAAACACTGCTAGGAAGGGAATTCCCGGTGCTGCTGCGGGTGGGAGGGAGGCTCCGCAGGCACCGGCAGCGGGTCCACACGCCGGCCGTGCTGCCAGCCCGGAGGGGCTCCGAGGCCCTCAGAGAGCTACTCTGATTTCCATCTTTCACTGCATCCCTGTTCGACTACCTGCTCCTCAGCTCCCATGCTACAAGGTCCAGACATGTTGGATTTCTATTAAAAGAAAAAACCCTATAGTTTCCACAATATTTTTTATTGGACCAGCTGGCAAAGTTGGGAAAAAATGGGTTGTTTTCAGGAATGCAAGTCTACATTTTTTGTGTTTCTATCTTAATCACAAGGTACTGAGAATACTTTGCATTTTTGACCTTTTGCAACATATCTGCGTTCAATTTGAGAGGCATTTTTGGTGTCTTACCACATCCATCCAAGCATATTTCCCCCGTGCGCGTAGGGCACGTAGGGCACCCAGCACTCTGCGCAGCCTCTGCGTCCTTGCGAGCCACCTAAACATCCCGCCCTTCCCAGGGAAACACCCCGCTCTCCGCCAGGAAACCACCGGCCCTTAAGGAAATGGGACTTCAAACAAGGATCCGCTCCCAGAGGAAGGTGGAAGCGCTACCGATAGGTGTGGGATCCGCTCCAGCAAGGGCGGCGCGGGGAACGGCTGGAGCCCCGAGCTCGGCTTTGGAGAGCCTGGTTTGCTCAAGAGTGAAGGAAAGGGCCTCCCCTTTGCTGTGGGTGTCCTCAGGCTGCTGTGCAGAGAGGCAGAGCTCGGGGGGACAGGATTGACCCGAAGAGGGTGAGGGATTTGGGGGCAGCTCCAAGCAGGGCCCTGCCACGCGGCTCGTGTGCATGTCCCTGCTGCTGAGAGCACAAAAAGGGCTGCCACGCAGGTGAGCAAAGGAGCTTTATGAAGCTTCCACTGAGCTCCTAATGGCTATTCCAAGAACCTGGTGCAGCAGGAGCACGGGATCCATCAAGCTACGTCACACACGCAAAACTCTGACCAGCAGCCAGAGAAAACACAACTAAATCGTGTAATTAATTACAAAAATTAAGTGCAGTCTTTACCTTTGAGCTCTTTCACAGCAGATGCTCCCAGGGATTATTTCTGTTGCTATTAACATTTATATTGTTTTGTTATCTAACTTAAAGCCTGAAAGCCTGTCAAAAGATTTTTTGGCCTTTCATAAAATTAAAAAAAAATCTATTGAACCAAACAAAGATAGTTTAATAATCTGAGGCTCATTATCAGAACAATTGAATCCAACACAATTCATTTTCTGAACTGAGCCCTTACAGGTCTTACATTTGAAAAGGAAAGAAATGGTAATACGAGAATTTCCAAAATCACTCTTTCTTGCGCAGAAATGAGTGTGAACCACAATTTTATGTGGTTCCAATAATTCCAATCACCTCATATCATGAAAATAAGTTTTCACTTGCAGCTATAGCACAAAAACCTTCCAAACTTTTTCAAGATGTGGTGTTTGCTTTTGTTAAGGACAAATGGCCATCACAAGCCTTAAAACTTTGATAGAGATACTGTATCTAGCAACACACTGGTGTGAAGCAGCAGCATAGGGGAATCAGTTTAATCATGCCAGAAAGTAAATATTTTTATAACGACATCCATAGCAACTAGAAAACTCTCCACTTGTGCAGAGGGATCCATAATGCTTGCCTGGAGAAGCTGATTTAAAGCTCCGAGGAGGCATCCCCAACCATCATTTATCCTACCCATAAAATACCCAGGAAGGCAAACACACAGTCTTTCTAGGCCATCATCCTGTACAGAAGAGAAATACTCAACAGACCTCTCTGGAAATTGCTGCACTTCCTTCTTTCGGACACATAAAATCCTCCCCTTGGAGGGATTATGCTGTGGGAATGAATATCCATCATCTTCTACAGGATATAGCTTTACTGCAGAGCTAAGCCAGGCGATGGACACCTGAACTGAAGGTTTTATGCACTGCTGCTCCTCTCTCATGCACTATTCACCAACAGGTCTCCACACCTCCTAGGTGCTCTTCACCAACAGGTCTCCATGGGCCTTCCAGAGGTTTGTACTGCTCCTCTGATTCTGGGAATGGAAAAATCACTTGGAGAAATTAGATACGGAGATAAATGGGGCCAGTGGTCAGCAGCCCCCATGCAGCTAACGCCAGGGAACCCAGGGCTCCTGCCCCGCACACGGGGCTGACTCGGGCCAGCCGCCGCGCACCAAAGCGCTGCTTCATGCCATTCCCAAAGCCCTTCCAGGGAAAGCACGGGCGTTTTCCACAACTCCTTGCGCCGAAACAAGCAGACTCCTCAGCATTTCCTCCCTAGTGAACGGCGGGACGCCTGCCCGTCCTCTCGCCGCGGAGGGAGGTGTGGGAGGCCACGGAAACCCGAGCGCACCAGGTAGTTTCGGGGACGCTTTCGGCTGCCGAAAGCTCTTGGGGCTGGCTCCCAGTGTGAGAGCAAAAGGTGCAGCAGGAGCGGGGCTGAGCCAGTGCTGCTCACGCCACACGCTGCTGCCGCACGGGCTCCCCCCGATCTACGCTGCCCTTCAGCCCACGGCATCACGGTGGGTAATAGCTGCCCCCGCACGAAACCCACCTTTTCCAAGCTAACTCGTGTTGGACAAATCGGAGCCAGGAGATGGAGTTAACAGCAGCCCCAGGTTTCGCTGCACTGCAAAGACTCTCTGAGTAGGAGCTGTTAAAGCTGAATTTATGGCAGCATTAAACCACAGGGTATGTGCAGAGCAGGTCCAGCAGAGCAGAGGTGCTGCTCCTACCGCAGCCGCTGCGCTTCGAGCCGGGTCTATACAGCAAAATTCTATCAGATAGACCAATAGAGACCAACATCTATCAGACCCTGAGACGCTGACCCTGCAATACAGACACATCTTCGGGCCTGCCCCATTCACAGATCTGCAGCTTTTGGCAGGGGGACGGCACTGCCAGCTGAGGGTCAGTAGCTCCTTAAACAGCCAAGCGGTGCCGGCAAGTCACGACCTGCAGCTGCACAGGAGGACCAGAACAGGCCAGAACTGACTGATTTAGTGCCAGTTTTGATATATGGAGGCTGTATAAAGTTGGCCGTGTTTCCTTAAGGCACATTTCCTCTTGGAAAGCAATGAACATACAAAACTGGTTGACCAAAATCCAGTGCCTCAATATATGCATATATAATATACATATGTATGTGTGCATCTTTATGTACACACACACAAAGCCAATAATTTGCTTTTAGTAACTAGTTTATTTCAATTAATTCCAATTCAAGGTATTCATTAATGTATTTTTATTTTGCCTTAAAAGTTGCAGCACAGTTTAAAGCTGTTCTCCTTTAAAGCAGAGTTGAGAGCCAAGAGCATGCCTCAAAGACAGCGCTTAGCAGTGCTCTGTGATCTGCTTTATGCATTTACCTTTATATTAAGACTGTCCACCATTCTCTCAGCAACAAGACCACAAATGTCCATCTGCACTAGAGATTGGATCATTTCAAGAGTCAGGAATAGCTGCTAAAACACCAAGTCCCCTTAAAACCCACCGTTCCTCTGCTTGGAGCTGCAGCCCGTCCATGCCTGGCGGCTATGTCGCTCCGCGTAGGCGCCGCTGGGCCAGGATCCAGGGGCAGGTTGAATATATGACATTCCAAGAGGGATTGGGAAAAGCTTTGGATCTCTCCCTACCACTGCAGCTGGGATTACGGTTCAGATAATGAGAAAGGTTAAGAATTTTGTTGTAATTAGTATTAGTAAGTTATCGGAGAGGGGAAAGAATGAAAAGGAAAGAGGCTTTTCCTTTGAAAAACAAGGATCACTCATTTATCTCCCACACCACTGACGCTGCAGCATCTCCTACACCTCACAGGTGGGACACGCGGACAGCCGAGCATCCCAGCAAAGGTCTCTGGACTTGCTACGTGCAGCAACCCAAGCCCAGGCCCCACAGAGTGCCCCATAGAGCATCCTATGGAGCATCCCATGGAGCGCCCCATAGAGCGTCCCATGGAGCATCCCATGGAGCGCCCCGTAGAGCTCGGCCCTGGGTCCCAACGGGCAGCGCGGAGCCACCAGTGCTGTCAGCGGCGCGGGAAGCGGCGCGCTCCAGGCTGCGCGGGTATTTTAACTGGAGACTCTGTGCAGTTATTGCCGGGAAGCGGGGCATTCCCACGGGACAATGCCAGCGCCGCCGGGATGCGCTGCGGGAGGCGGATGGGGTGTCCCCGCTGGCGGGGGTGTCCCGGCTGGCGCAGCCTGTCCCGGCTGGCGCACCGGGGGATGCGGCACCCGGCTGGTCCCGGGGGCGCCGGGACACGCTCCTCATGGAGCCGCAAAACCGGGACACCGCGGGAGGCTCCCGCTCCCAGGGGCGCTAAAACCAACGGCGGCGCGAAACGGCAACACTAAAAAGTTCCCAAAGCAACGCACAGAGGCTCCCGAGCGGTGCAGACCGGCTCCCCCTCCCTGGGGACGGCGCCCGGGGGGCGCAGGCGGCCGCCCCGAGGCGCGGTGAGAGCCGCGTCCCGCCGCGTCCCGCCGCCCCGCGCCGCGCCGCCACTCACGATCTCGGCGAGCATGAGGAGGCCGGGCAGCGTGCGCAGGAACTCCCGGTCGTAGGCGAGCGCGCCGGCGCCGCCCGCCAGGCTGCCCGTGGCGGAGCTGCTCGTGGTGGTGACCGTGTGCGAGCGGGCGCGCGGCGGCTCCGGCCGCGGCTCCGGCGCCTCCATGGCGGGGCGGCGGCGGCGGC
>JAVCKT010059344.1:0-16202 GCA_032273925.1 Rhynchotus rufescens
TCACAAAGCTGTGGCTAAAACTGGTCAGAATTCACAGTTACTGAAGAGGACGAGTTTGCTATCGGGTACCTGTTCAGTCAGTGGGAGACTCTGGATAACGGTCCCATTCCCTATTCCTGCTTGTAGGCCGGAAGGAGGGATTTTGTGCCCTTCAGCCTGAGCTCAGATACAGTGCTAGCCGAAACCTGCAAGGCAGTTACCCTCTAATGAGCTCGTTTGTGCTTGGCTGCTGCTCATCTGCCAGAGCAGCATCGCGTTTTGATGTGGAACACATTGCAGCATTGCCCATGGAAGGCTCTATATTTAGTAACTCTCTCTACCACAAGCTGCTTTTCTCTCTAAGGGGTGACCTCAGGTTCCTCGGTGTCTCTCTCCTTTGCCCATGGAGCAGCTCCTCGGCGCCCGCCTTTGGCACTCGGAGCACTGGGCTCTGCGGCAGGGAAGTGAGGGTCACCACAGCTGCGTTGCCTCCTGTTGGATGGGCCTCATCTGCTCCCTGCCTCTCCTCTGTAGTGACCACATCACAGTCACCAGCGGCAGCTGAGGGTGGAGAGGGCATCCGTGGCAGCGGCTTTTGCCCAAATAGGTTGTTTGTCTGTTAAAAGAATGAGCTGCACAACTTAGAGACCCCCCTCTAGCACCACAGAGCTCTGCTGGCCACCAAGGAGCACTTTACTGGTAGCCCAGCCCTCACGAGGAGGGAATGAGCAGATGGTGGATGTAGAATGGAAAATGGCCCTTCTTCTATAAATAACAAAAAACTGAATTCCTCCAAGTGCTTTAGAAGATAAATGAGGCAAAAGTCAATAGACCCTGATATCTGAGGCATAGACAAACTCACCTCTGCAGTCACCCTGCAATAACAGTTAAATTGCTGCACTGGTAAGAGAGGGGCCCTGCTCCTCCTCCTAGTCACAGGTTCTGCAGCTCACGCCTTGGGAATCCGGCCACGGAAGTGTTTTCCAAGTGAATTACAGCTGGGAGACATGTCATCAGAGGGAGCAAGGGCTATCAGGCCAACATACTACAATGATAACTGAATTATGTGGAATAGCAGCATATTTAGCTTCTCCTTTTGCGGGGCTAGTTACACAAGTTGCTTACAGCACAGCCTTTCCTTTTCTCTTGTAAAGTTTGCAGAAGTGCCATGGAAAGTCTTTATCAGCTACACCCTTATGTAGATAAGCGATTTGCCTGGAATACATCGATCAATAAATAAATAAAAAGGAGGAGACTTTAGTTCAAGACGACCTTACTTCAAACCACTAAGTTAATATAAAGACCTCTCTTTCTGACACCTAAAGCATTATGTATAATTTTGTATTTAAATATATCAATGCATGCAGAGACTTGGGTTTTCTCCATCTTCTGTTTGTTTTTGACAGATACTGTCTCTGAAGCTAAATATATTGTTTCAAAGATAGGTTTCCAAGCCATAAGAAAAGAGGGAAGCAGCGGGATGCAGACTTGCTAAGCACTGTGGAAAGGGCAAACTCATTAAGAGCGAGGAAACTGGGTTCCTGCAAGCAGACCTCGGCAGCATTTTTTCCTCATTTCTAGCTTATTAAGTTTAAATAGCCATAAAGCAATTGCCAAGATTTTAAGTGTTAGCCTCAGTAGTAAGTACTATTTTTTTTTACTACTACAGTTGCATATTTTGCCTAGTCTGTATCCTATGATAATGTCAAGCATCTTTATAAATATTAACTAATCCTTATATACAACAAATTTAGATCATCCTAACCACGGGTCACAAGATCTTCCATTAGAGATTCTGGTCTATTTGTTTATAAAATATTAGAGAAAAAAATAGGCTGTATTGTGAACATATTCTACAACTACTCTTCAGTCTTGTGAATTACCATAAGCCAACTGTGTGAGGCTCAGAGAAAAACATGTTCCAAATATATGGTCACTGTTTTTTGTTTGTCTGTTTTCAAATCAGTAGGAGAATCAAAACAGATATATGTGTTTATCCTAGTCTTTAATGTGTGTTCTTCCACAGATATTCCTGTGGGCAGCCCAATAGAAGAAGGTTTAAAAGCTGGATTTACTTCTGCCTGCAGCTCTCCAGTACCTCAGGGTACAGGCTTACAATGCCCTATGCTTACCCAGCATTTATTTACTATGCTGTTAAGTGGTAGCTACTCGGATGAACACAAGTTTTCAGTTGAACATAAATCCTATGAATAAGCAGAGAACCACAAGGAATGTCCAAGTCACATACATGCAGTCTAGGGGTGTCATTGTTGCATGTGTGCAGGATGTCCAAGACGACCACAATAACCCTGCATGGTCTTCAGATCAGATCGTAGCTGTGGGCAGTGAAGCCTGCAGCTCCTCATGGGTCCCTTCCTCAGGCCAGGAACTGAATGCTCGGAAAGCTGGGTGAGGTGGAAAACATTATTTTGCAGGGACGGTATTTGCAAAATATGGATAATTAATAGAAATAAATAGAATAATATATTAACAAAAATGTAATGGGACTCGCGATGATTAAAAGAACCTAAATCATTTACACTTTGCAGCTACACCTGTGATAAACTTTATTAACACTACTGTATATCCTCAGTGAAAGGATTTATTTTCAAGTTTCTGCAAACCACAGCTCAGAACCATTCAAACCTCTGACATTATGTGACAAGCCTCATGTTATCTACTGTACAACTTAATCATCTTTTAAAGGAAAGCTCTGATGTACTCAGCAATCCTAACTCAGACAGCGGTTCTAATCCTATAGGAGTTTCAGATGCACCAATACCTCAGTAACCAAAAAAAAATAAGAACACCAGAACTGATATTGTTTCTGTGAGACCATAACTTAAGCTTGAAACAAATCCTGAGTCATGACAGATACTTGATTTGGAAGGGAAGTGAAAGTTGATCCTTTTTTGCAGTACCCAGTGACAGATGCCACATTAGCAAGTGTAACCTCATATCCTATCATGGTGGTGGACTCCACTACCATAAGCCAAGGGCACTAGATAAAGTAACACACACCATGAGCAAGTACCTTATATTTTTGAACAAATGAAATTTAACTCAAGCTCCCAGTCTCCTGAACAAAGACGAGTAAAACTACACATTGTTACTAGGATTGGAAATAACAGTTTTGGGTTGTACTGAGAAGCACCCTTGCATCTCAGAGCTCTCCACCTTGCAACATAGCAGATTTTTGCAAAATTAACTTCTATTATGCTTGTAACCACACACAAGCTCTGTCCCACTGAAGTCCCTCCAAGCCTCTCCAGGGAACATAAAACACTCCCATTACATGGGACCCTGAGGTGCACGCAGGAAAACACATTCTTGCCCCTTCTGGAGCTCCACTTTAGCACAGGTTTAAGATACTATAGAGGCGCCGTAACACATTTTCTTCACCTTGCTTGTGGACCTGCTGGCCTGCAGGGCTCCCAAAACACAGTGCAATGTGGCATTATTTCTGGGAACAGAGTGATTCTTGCCTTCACAAGAATGTGACTATCAAAGCTAAATAGCAGGGCTATTAGCTAATATTCAATATTCAAATTCAATATTAGCTAATATTCAAATACCTGATACTGAAACAGCACAAGAAGTAGTTTTAGGGTTTTTCTTACCTTTGAAAGACACTTGTGGAGAAGACATTGATGCCCCACAGAGCTCAGGAGCTGCTTGCTACCTGCCTTGGTGGCACCTGTGAGGCCCAGGTGCTGCTGGAAAGGGAGCTGCCTGCAGCCTTTCCTGGGAATTTACAGCCTGGCTGTGCAGCTGGAGCGGGCTGGCAGGCAACCTTCCCTTTCGAGAGGGAAACTTGCAGAAATAAGTATTTTCTTAAAAGCAAACTGAAAATGGGAGTCATTTTGATTGTTGTGAAATCCTTCTTTAAATTAGCCCCTTGATCTAACTTTTACTTACAAAACAACCTAAGAATCTGTAACAATAAATAAGTGGGGTGTCTTCTCTTGGTTTAGATGACCCGTTTTGGTGCTTTCTCTGGGATGAGCCGGGCCGAACTGCTCATACCCTCCGTGTCTCCATGGCCCGGTGCCAGGCAGGTTCCCAGGAAGCAGCTGGGAGGAAAGTGGGAACGTGATGGCCAAGCTGCCGGGCTGCACCAGGAGAGGCAGCGAGGCAACGCTGCCTGGCGGGTGGCAGAGGAGAACGTGGCTCCAGCAGCCATCTCCTGGCATGACCTGGAAGTTCTCATTTCAAACATCGAAGAAGGGAACCACCTGACACTGATGCGGTGCTGTTTGAAGCCCTTTGATCTTCCAGAAGTGTGCCCAAGAGCATCCCTGAGACACACTGACACCAGCGTCCTTCCAAACCTGCCTAAACATCCAGCCCTGCTCCTTCCAACATCCTCACATCCTTCTTAGCTGACAAAAAGGAAAGAGGAACAGGAAGCCCTGAGGAGATCATTAAAAATAAGTTTTCCTTGTGAGGGGCCCCAATTTCTCTGTTTCCCCTCCTGCCAGGCACAGTTATCACTCTCCTGGGACCTGGGAAATCCCACAGTAGGTGCTGAGGACGCTCAGCACTTTTGCTGAGACTTTTAGCACCTTGAGTCTTAAAAAAAAAGACCTACATGGGGCATCTTTCAGTCATGTGCAAGAAGTCCCCCATGGCCAATGCATCGTAGCCTGGCCTGTTGGTTCTGTGTGTTCTTCCTTTTCTGCTCCACTAATGCCAACATCACTAATGGAAAGTTGGGGCTCATCAAACAACCTTGCCTTTAAAGCGTGCAGGAAGCCGTCCTCATTTTATTTACTCACCATGTCTGAATCAACGGCTGCCCAGACAAAGATATTTAAGGCAGCAAATAAGAAGGAAACTGCTCACCCTGGGCTGCAGATACAAATGGAGGGGAAAGAAGAAAATGTCAAATCTGCATATGCCCTAGGACGGCTCCCTGATGGGTACAAAAGTACCTCTTTTGAATGTCATCTCGCAGCTACACAAAAGTTGAGGTAACCTTTTCCTTTATTCCAGAAAATACTTTCCCTCCAATTCTAATGACATTTTCACTTGATAACAACAAATCATATTTCAAAGCTGTACTTAGGTCTATTGTTGAGCTATTATATTCATTCTATTGATTCACAAAAATGCTCATTTTTTTCTGGCCATATCTATTTTACAAATTTTATAATATATTGTCAATTGTTTACTCTGCAAATGCATAATGCATAACAGCAAAACAATTACTGGCAGAGTCAAAAACCTTCTGACCTGGTGCCTTAAGAGTAAAAAAGATTGTTACTTCAAAACAAGAAATGAAGATTAGAAAAACAGATATTGTCCTAGTGGCAGACTGCGCTGCTCAGGAACTGCTATTTTCATATGGACACAAGATTTTAGTCAAGATTTAAAATAGTTTTGTGTCAAGTAAATGATTCATAAGGCCATTACTCATCATGGATTTCCTCTCTTCATGCTGTTTCACACATAAACTCCACTGAGGTTGGATCTACCCTCACAGGTTGGGAAGCCTGTCGCAATGTTCTCCACACCTGCGTGTAGTTCCTTTCAGCAGGCAGCCCCTGTAGCATCTTATTTTTCCCGTAAAGCAGCACAGGGCTGCAGGGCAGGCACTGGCGAAGTATTTCCTGTGGTTTTCCAGGATGGCGTTTTGAGGGAGGCAGTCGCACACTGAGTGCAGCTAAAGCTCACAGCTGCAGAATACGCAGCCGCTCCTGGGAATGGGCTTGGCCTTCCATCCATCAGCAGCTGGGGCCCTGCCAACACTTCTACCATTATATGGATACATATTATATGGATATAGAATTACCTATCATTTTATGAATAGCAGGTTACCTGGTATCGCTGTTCAGAGTTCACCTCCTGAGGAAACCCGCTGATCCCAAGGGAATGTAGGGGCCTTGGACAACAGAATCACCTTTTCCTCTGGTGCCCCTGGGCCTTCCAGGTCCTGCCAGGCCTAATGCTGGAGGAGCTTCCACAGGCAGAGTGAACCCCCTAAAGCAGCTGAAATAAGGCAAAATGAGAAGGACACAACAATAATATTCCAGGAACTTTATTTTGGGAGCTTTAAAGTGGAACAGATTCTTCCTCCTCTTCTCTTCAAGAAGAAAGCCCACCACTTTCTGGGGAAGTGTTTTAAATGCAGAATTTCGTAACATCTTTAAAACATGACTAGGTAATAAATACAACTTTGGGTGGAGGGAAAACAGGCCAATGAACCCGAGAAGGAGGTTTCTGCCTCAAGGATGTGAGCGGGGCTCCCTGCAGGACGCACCCTCTGCTCCGTGCATGGCAAGTGCCAGCCCCAGCACCACGGCGTGTGTCTTTATCCGGACAGAGATGATAACGTAAGTCTTGAGCCACGTTGTTGCACTGAAGGGTTGCCACTTCCTGGCAGGGAACGCAGCCAGAGCATCACCTGTACGGGGGGATTTGTCTGAACTGGGGATGAGGAATAAAATAAAGATGAGAGATGGAGAAAGAAACATCTGCCAGCTGCAGAGCCGAGCAGCACAGCGGAAACGAGGACAAGCCGGGCTCACCTGGGCTGACGTGCTGAGCTACTTCCCTACGCGTCTCACCACGCTACTTCCCAAATCCTGTTTCGTGCAGCCGTCTCTGCAGCTCAGCTTATAAAAGTGGAAATAATCTGAGCTGCACAGTTGACTTAAGCGCTGACAAAACACTCGGAGGTGTTATGTGCAATGCCATTGCCGGCGTGCTAGTAAATGTCATTGCTTTCCTGGGAATGCTCCATGTGAGGGAATCGCTTGGGGTGGGATTGTAACGTGGTTCCCGTGGGCCGAGCAGTGGGGAGCGCGTTGTCACCAGTGCCGACCCGGCTGCCCTGCCAGCTCCCTGGGGCTTCCACCTCGCTGGTCCAGGCCCTCTTCCCAGGAGGGAGATTTTCCTTACGTTGCCTGTTCCTGTGCAGAACTGCGGTTTCTCAGCCACAATAAATGACACGGGAGCTCCCCGCGCTGCGCTGCCAGCCCTCTCCTTGGCCGCTCCAGATTTCCTGATGAAAATGTGCAATTACTGACATTGGCCTGGCCCCTGTGGGCAAGGCTTGTCTCTCTGGGCCAGACTCAAGATAAATCTGGGATCAAAAGATGGTCCCAGCACCAAGGGCTTAAAATGCAGAAACAAGAATTGCTGCCTGCCGACCTTCCTTACCTGCTGGAGAGCCCTGGAACCGAGTGTACTGCTGCTGCTCAAGGCAGGCAGAGTCTAAATTGCTTTCAACAACTCCCTCCACCGCTGGATATCTCTGTTCTTTGCTTATAAAATTACTGCAGTAGAGTTACGTCACCCACATGTTGCTGTGAATTAATTATAAATGACTTTTGAGTTCATTATAGGTGCAGAGTTATGGAAGTGTGACTGTTATTTCTAATAATGCACACGTAATGACTTATTTAGCACTGCTCTGTGTTCCTCATCATGTCCCTGAACCTGACCACGCTTTCCTGCTCGGTGCAAATTCCTTTGTGGAGGCAGACAATAAGCTGCAAACTCCTTTGACAATAATGAGACACTGCGTCTCAGGCGTCCCAGTCGTGGCATCTGCTCTCCTAAAGAAATACGATGTCAAATTTAAATGGAATAGGATGTGACATTAAAAGTATCAAATAGCTGATCTGTAAACATAATCTGTTAAATTCAATAATTAAGCCTTTGTAACGGAATTAGTCATAACTCTCAGCAATGAATTTATTCTGTGGCATAACAAATTTCTGTGGAGGGCCTGGTATGCGGATGGAGCTAAAGAGAAAGTTGCTTCAGCTGAACGCTGGATGCTGCGAGCTGGACCGACTGCAGGATCAACCTGAGCTTCAGAACACAGAGGCAGCGAACGTTTCCTCAGATGACATGGACGTGTGCAGAAGGGAAGTATTTTTCCAGGTGAGAAAGCAAAAAAAGTCGAAGTAAATATAAAAGTAAAAATAATGCTCTATTTCTTAGATCTATGCTATTTTAGATATTCTAGTGCTTTCTGTGTTTTCTGCAAGCACAACGGGGGCAACGTGGCTCTTCAGGACGTCTCTGCAGGGGCAACGTGAAGGAGTCGGGATACTTCACTGTGGCTTTTGCCCACAAGCAGCCACAACAGCCCAGGGGCTGACGGAAAGCAGTGCCAGGGTCTGAGAAAGGCACAACTAAACAAAAGCTGCTGCTCTTTCCTTCTGAAGAAAAATCCAAGGCCTCCCAACTTCCAAATGCTCCCAGAAAAGTCTTGCAGATTACATGTTGTGTTAAGTGTCTAAATACAACTTCACTAGCAAATATCCCTTGGAAGAGCCATGCTAACATCTCCTTACCTTTCAGCAAACCCTCCTGTGATCCTGTTGCACCTTATGCAACATTTCTAACAACATATCATCCAGACCTTAAATACTTCTTGCTTACATAATGCAAACCTTATAACAGGGAGAGAGAAATGGTGGAACGCATTGTTGGGAGTTGGAGGGGAGAAGGAAAAATCAAAGCCCGTACAGTGCAAGGGCAGGGTCTGTGAAGAACACTATTTTATCACGAATACGGTGAGCGACTGGATAACGATTTTGAAATCGTTTTCTAAGCAAGACTCTGAAATTCATAAATTGTTTCAGAGCACAATTGCAGTGGAGGGATGATGTGCTGAAAATAGCAGAAGCAGAGCACGGATTAGAGCCCTGGAGTGTATTGGAAGGTCAGTTACATTATGTACTCAGAGGAAAACAGCAATGTGCCCTGTGCAACCTGCCAGCAGACAGGGATTTCCCTTCAGAAACCCCGACAGTAGAGAGGACTTACCAAGGGGTAACCAGACGTCACCTCCCTCCTGACATCTCCGGCCAGGACCCACGGTCTCAGATGCTGTGGATCCGAAGGGATCTGCAGGTTGCTGCTGCAGGGGCTGCAGATGCTGCTGCAGCAGCTAAACGTTTCTCAGCACATACGGATGTGACAAGGGAAGCTTCTGGCCACAGGAACAGTGGGATGGAAACTACCTGCCCTAGAGAACCCATGTGCCCCTCCTGTAAAGAGGGACCAGACTCAGATCTTCTTCCACCCTTGCTCTGTGTAGTCCCGCATGTCCAAGCAGCGCAGGGTGCAGAGCATGAGCAAGGCAGAACTGCCAGCCCACTACGCTGACTTCACCCCGTGCAGCTAAATACAACAAAAGGCAGAAGAATCAGACTCCCCAATCTGCTGCAGTGAGTTTCTTTCTCATCTTGGTTCACATTTCCTGTGGCAATAAGCAATTCACTTTATTAATAATGGAAAAGAATAATGGAAAAGGGAAGAGAGAACCTCCCTTATCTAAGGGAAGAGACCGCTCTCCTGGATGGATCTGGCTGCTGTTGCTTCACAGCAAAGAGCCCCCTCAGTGCACAGTATCCTTCACCATGGAAGAGCCCTTGGCCCAGCTCAGGCTGGTGCTCATTACGTACAGGTGCCCATTAAGAAACAGTCCTTGTCCCCATGACTCATCCAACTAGATGAAATCCATCAACAAGGCAGGAACAGGTTGATCCCTGAATATCAGGACTAGGCAGACCTGATTTCCCAAGGATTTTTTTCACTATATGAGTAGTGAAAACTCATGTAATGCATGCCAAATCCAGATTTTTTTTCTGTAATTGGGATATATAAAAAAGACTTTTTATCACTTGAATTCTCTGCTGCCTAATAATGTCTGAGAGTCCCTCCCAGGCTCCTTTCTTGTCAATGCACTTAGAGTCAGCCTCCTCCACAAAATCACCTGTTTTGATGAAACTTGTCAAAACATTGTCTCTTTCAGACCATTACCTCTCTGCCAAATGTCACTGAAATTGGAAGGGATGCAAAGAGACATAGAGATAGACAGCACAGGCATGCCAAGCCTGATTCCCACAGAAAAACAGTCACAAATTACACACAGAACAAAAAGCAGGATGGCAGAAAATATCACACTATTCCTTTGATTTCTTTTTTCTTGTTTGCTTGCTTGATTCTCCTTGCAGAAGCTGCCCATCAAACATCTGAGAGACAGGGCACCTCATAACCTCATAATGGGAACAGCCTTTTAGGAAGCCTTATCCCTCATCGCTTAGATATCAAGGTAGCCTTGGGAACTAGGGCCTCCAGAAACAGAACACAGGGTACAAAACTTTCACATGCAAAGCACTGAATTTGGAGGAAAAATGAACAAAAAAAATCTCCTCAACTCTGATGGGAACTATAATCAATTAGAAAGTGATTTTCTAGACTCTTGTGATGCTTCCTGCTTAAATTAGACATGTTGACACAACAGGCTGAAGTTTTGGGTTGATCACAGTTTTTCTGAATCCGGAAGAATAACTGGTCATGGAGAAGCTGGTGGAGCAGGAAATAAAAAGTAAGACAAAGCAGAAGCATTTGAGGTTGGGTCCTACACTTGGTCCTTCCTTGGATGGATGTGGTCTGCATGTGAAAACCAGCACCGCTCCCATAATGTGTTTATATTGTGAATGCCACTTTTAGGTGCTGTTTAGCCATTCCAGTTTTGAGATGAGACCTGAGTTTAAAATATTCTCCAGTAGTGCAGCGAGGACCGCTGTGGGAGTGCCTGAAAGGCAAGCACAAGGTCTCTTAGGCTCAACTGCAGCCTAACTTCCCAGACCAGGGGCTTGGGGCTGGAGCACAAGCCAGGCTCCTAACGCAGCTGGCAACGCTGCGCAGTGGCCTCCAGGAAAACTCAGCTGGGCACCAAGAGGAGAAAAACCTACTGAGAGACAGGTTTTCACATGAATAACATGATTAAACCTCCCTGCATCTGTGTAATGACCAGCGATGCAGCCTTTACCACAGAGGTCCCAAGACATTAAAGTATCGGTGATATTTTGTACACCTCGGTTTCTCTGTCTGTGAAGCAGTGGCCAAATATTTGTCTCTCTTGAGGGGACTTAATGTCTTAAAATTGGAAGTGCTTGGAGATTTTGAAGCTTTGCAAGTATGAAATTTTAATAAAATAAAATGAACCCAAATCTTCAGCCTGCTTTTGTCGACATGTCAAATTTAAGCAGGAAGCATCACCAAGCATTTTAGCATGTCTAATGTAAAAAATGCACTTATTAATTTACCCAGTGGGCCAGCTCATGTTCCCACTGCGGAATCCATAATCCTGTGCCGCTCTTTGGAACCGTTCATCCGTGGATGTCACAGGGCACTGCAAACACTGCAGCACTGTTAGAGGAGGTCTTCAGAACCCACCTGGATGCCACCTTGTGCCACATGCTCTGAGTGTCCCTGCTGGAATAGGAAGGTTGGACTAGATGATCTCTGTCGAGGTCCCTTCCAACCTTGAATATTCTGTGATTCTGTGATTCTGTGAACTGTGCCCTGCTCGTTACTGCCAGGGGAACATGGATGGAGCCCAATGCACTTGCTCTAAAACAAACATCTGTGGGGAGAGAAATTACCTCATTGTGCCGCTCTTGCTCCCTGCCATGCAGGCTCCAGTGGGTGCAATATTGCTGCTGGATGAAGCCTCTGCTGTCAAAGCAGCGTCTGCCAACGCCAGCACGTGAAATCTGGGCTGCAGAGGGCTTTTATCTGCACCAGGAGGAGACCACAGGGCAGGCTGGGCAGCTAACCCGGTGCTGCAGGGGCACCTTGCAGTGTCAGCAGAAAGTGGCTGGTCGCCCCTCACTCTTCCCTGACCAGGAGGTTTATTGCTCTGAAATGAAATCATGAAATCACATCTAAATTCAACCTGAGCTCAGGACCGCAGTTATTTGCACTATGTGTGCATGAATAGTTATGGGATCAACGGAGGACAAAGCTGAACAGCATCTGATCTGCAGTTCGAAGTGGAGGTGTGGGGCAAGCGCAGGGACACCCAGGCCTGCAGTGCAGACACCTCAGCACAGGCAGGAGCAGAATACCAGGAGCGTCAGCAGGGAAAGCGCAGGGGCTTGTGGCCTTTCAGGTGCGCGGGGCACCAGGAGCAGTTGTGGGCCCGCACTGTTGGAAACACTCTGTCCTCTTGACTAGCTCCAGAGAAGGAGATTCACCACCTGTTCTGGCAATGTGTTACAGCACTCTGACACCCTCACTGTCAAAAAATAGTTCCTTAAGTTCCTGTGGAAGTTTTAGTGCTTCAGATTGTGGCCAAACTCCTTCAGTTTGAGGAAACTCTAGTCCTACCACTGTACATCACTGAGAAGAGGTCGGCCCATCCTCCTGTCTCCCTCCTTCCAGGCGTTTACAGACACTGATCAGTCCCCTCTCGGCCCTCTGGTGAACACGGACTCGGGCTCCCCGCCAGCAGCGCAGACCTGACCTGTCCTTTGGGCAGCCAAAGTGCTCGCCCAGCCTGCTCGGTGGGGCAGGACCCTGCGGAACAGCAGCTCTTCGACACACATGCACTGTGAGAGGAAAAATAATCCCTGGGATTCAGCGCTGCCGAGCGCGGCCTCTGCGCTCGCTCCTGGGCAAAGCCGTGCAGGAGGAATTAACACGGAAACACCAAGTTTCAGAAACAGTTTTAGAAACACCAAGTTTTAGAAACACCAAGTCTGGCAGCCTCCTTCAAGGACACGAAGGGAACAGGATAAAACCTGACTCGGCCCAATTTGATCCTTGACTCCTCCTAAAACAACCCCTTCTTTGCAGCCCCTGGCCGGGCATTTGCAAAGCCATCCTCCTCCCCGAGGAAAGCTGGTGTTTGCCTCCCTTGACTTCTGCAGTGTTTCTAACAGCTAAAAGGCTGAAGATATTTTCTTTCCCTTTAAAAACATGTATAAGCATGGTACCAGACAGCACTTTTCAGTAAAGGATTCTGATTTCTTCTTATTAATTTAATTCTGAATTGCACTTTTTGTTACTATTATCTTAAATTCGGTCTGGTATGGAACTACGACATTTCATATTTATCTGTAGGGCATGCCTGGTTATTTTAAATCAACAGACTGTATTTTAGTTTTCAATGCTAAGCTGGGAGCTAAAGTTTGCTTTGATCAACTGCATTTTCTGACAGAGCACATTAGTGCTCCAGATTGACCTGAAGATTAAGAAAAAAATATGTCACTGCAATTATTTCTGGAACTGTGAAACATCTTTGCTCTTTGTCCTTTTTCTTTTCCCCCTTTTTTTATGCAGCAATGTGTAAAAATGTATTTTATTTATGATTATGTATTTTTTTCTGCTATAGATGTTTTAATTATGAGAAATGTGAGACAGAGAATCTTGGGGTGCAGAAGAGAGTGAGAAACCATCTCATTTCTCTTAGATGAGACCCCCCAGGGCCCCGCCAGCCCCGAGGTCGTGGGACCCGGGTTCATGAAGCAAGTGCAGACACGTGGGCGATGCCCATGGGTGATGCCCAAGGGTGATGCCCATGGGAAATGGGTGCATTACGTGGCTGCAGGCAAAAGCTGCCCCTTGGGTGGTGTATGCAGCCCATTTGCAAGAAGTGAATGAGCTAAACAATGCACAGAAGAACAAAGTCCTTGTTGCCCTACTCCACCATTGCATTTGCAAACAAATGTAGCATTCGGGGTAGGGGAGCCCCAAACCTGGTGACTGGAGTCTGGTGACTGGTGAGAGCAGCAGTAAAGGGCTGCTCTACTATTTCTCTCCAAAATAACACGTTTTGCCCCATTAAGGGATTCGGAAGCTCAGGCAGTCACCGGTGGCACTTTAGAGCAGTAGAAGATGCTGCCCGGGTCACAGTGGCCACGTGGGGTGTCTGGGAGACCCTCGGCCCTTGCAGTGATGTCCTGCTCTGCTCACTCAGCCGCCAAGCTCCAGCCGGCGATGGCTGGATGGGCCGAGCCTCAGCATCGCGTGCAGACGAGCGCCTGCCACGTGCTCCCCCAGGCTTCCTTCCCAGCTCGCTGCCAGCACTGCCGCGCAGCACCCGATCGCGGAGCCTAATCCCAGCGGGCAGAGAGCGCTGGCGGCAGCGGGGCACAGCGGGCAGCGCTTGGCAGGTCTTTGGCTCAGGCCCAGCGTCTGAGTCACTGAGTCTGCATCTCTGTCTAATCAGCATCTCTGGTTTCCAGAGGAGCAGTTGTTAGGAATATTTGTTTATTGATTATTCTCTTATTTATCTGACACTCTCAGCACCTTGCAATTATCTCGTGCTCTGTCTTTTTCCTTGGTTGTAAGAGTAATTAGAGCAAGGCTGCTCGTGGCACCTGAATGTTTCTGTAGATATTGGAAGGAATAAAATGCTCTCAGCATTTTCTGAGGAAATGCTGGCTGTGATGTACCTGCTGCTACAGATGGCAACACAGAACTTGTCGAGAGGATGCGCAACCCTTTTTTTTAAATTAGTAGTTCTGTGTTGGGTCAGAGCTGACAGGCCTGACTGGCAGACCGCAGCTTATTGCCTTCTGTCAGATAAGATTGAGCTCCTGGCTTTACAGGGCACTCCATCTTATGCTCATCCAAAGTTTTGCTCATCCGGGCTGCCAAGACTCCAATCTGAGAGAGCAATGAGGGGGTCAGATGCTCAAGGGACCTTCATGCAGTGGCAAAAATGGGAGCTGCAGAATCTGGCCTACAGTGATTAAGCCTGTAACAGCAGTCCTACCAGCATCCGCAGAGAAAGTTATACCAAAACTGAAAATAACTTTAAAATGAGTTACAGTTCCTTGCATAATAATTAAACATGCACATTGTACTATAAGGGCATATTTTCACTGATATTTTTTCATCTGAACCTGTAAAATTATTATAAATTTGCTGTAAATCCTGGTGGTCCCAAAGTGCCCAGAACCTCTGGATAAAATTCAAGCAAGGACAGCCAGCACTTGCCTCTGATGGAGGCTGCTCTATCTGCTCTTCCCTTTCCTCTGTAGGTGTTACTGACCTATAGCATAAGCTGCTAGTGCTAAGACTCAAGTCCATGCACCCCCTGGAAAGCCCTGACACCTTCAGCTGCTGAGCAAATAAAGGCTGCCGTAATCCAAATGTACGAGGAAATACGGATCACATTCCTCCTGGAACCTTCATGTTTTCTGGTTTTTGCCTACCTAAAATGCAAGTCCTTCTTTTCTCCTAATTGAAGCAGTTTATTTTGGCAGGGAATGTAAGTTACGTTTTTAGGTCTTTGATTGGACAGTCTTAAAATATCTGTCAGGCTTTGTTGTTTCAAAGACTGAATACTGTGACTAATTTTAGTCAATAGTGATTTGATGGGTTAAGATTAAAAAAAATAGATTTTATATTACATCTGAAAATATTACTGCACAATTTTGAGATGCTGCCATGGAGACTGCAGTATTACCAGCCTTTACATGCACATTTAGTCACTCGGTCTCCCCAGGCTTTCTGAGCAATCCAGTTCCCTGGGTTTTTTATCCTTCTTGTCACAATTTGTCTGTCTGATGGCTCAAATATTTGCAAGTCCTGTCAGGGGAGCAGACACCTCGATTGCTCCTTAGCCTCCGTTCTCCCTGTTCAGTCCCAGCTATTGCAGCTGCTTCTGAGCCTGGCAAGGCAGAGAGGGGTCTGGGCTTCAAGTGCCCTCTGGCTCCAGGAGGAATCATGAGCACTCAGCTGGTCGATGTAAAGAAGAGCATGTCGCAGATTCTACAGAGGAAATATTGAATTTAGGTTGTCACCTTAATCCTCCTTTAACTTTTCTGGCTGGGCCGCCGTGACCTGCACAAGGCTGCACATTCCCAGCTCTAAGTCTGTAACGTCCAGGCCAGACACGGCTGTCATTCTGTCTCTTTGGCCACCACTCCTTTCCAGCTTCCAGCTTCTATTGTTGGTGTAGTTACTCAAAAAGCGGCCTCATAATCTCTCATCAACCCTGTCATCGTGCTGAATCCAGTGGGCAGCAGCCATTTAGTCTTCTCTCCAAAACACTCTGAGCAGCAGAATATATAAAGCAAGACTTGCAATTGAAGCTGTCAGGCAGCTACGCTGAGCAGACCCTGCCTCACTTCAGATGACAACATCAATCCCTTTGAAGAAAAAAAAAAACAATAAAAATGTCTGAACCAAATAAAGAGGATGTTTCACTCAGTGGACAGGTTCAGGTAGGACTCATCCACGTCTGACATTCGTTACTCATGTTTTATTTCATCTGTACCTAAAGCAGCTGTTATTAAAATCCTTACATATTTCTGCTCTTAGATAAAATAATACAACTGCAGCATTTACAAACTAGTAACTTCCCTTGAAGGCCACTGACATCATGAAGCCAGAAGGACTTTGCATCGGGTCTTAATATTTTTTCTACTTCAATACCCATACGATCATTAGAGAATAAT
>JAVCKT010059372.1:0-16198 GCA_032273925.1 Rhynchotus rufescens
CTGCTGTAGCTGTATTTTTCCTTTTTTTTTTTTTTTTTCCTGCCCGTGCTTTTGTTCCTGTTCCATTCCTTTCATAGCCCTGCGGCTGCCCACCCTGATATTGTTATGTCAGGTTTCCCATGGGAAGTGATTGCCACTGGGGTAAGAGAGGCGCTTTTCCCTCCACCCTATTGCACCTCATTTTACAGCTTTCAGTTTAAAGCCATTCAGGTATCTAGTAAGTATTACTGAATAAGATGCATACCCAAGGCTTCAGGGCCAGCCAGGCGGTGTGCAGCACCCAGCCTGATCAGAGGGGACTCCAGTCCGTGCCGAGAGGGCCGTCGGTGGAAGCAGCAACAGGGAATCTGAACCGACCACGGTGGAAGTTGCTGTGCAGACGTATGTGGTGCTGCAGAGGGTGCCTAGAAGATGATGCTCGTTGAGGACACTGTTAGTTCTCTCTTGGCTCGCATCTTGGGGCAGTTTGGATATTTTCTTTCTCCCCTTTCTCTTTTTTCTTTTTTCTTCCCCCTCTTCACCATTTTCTGCCTATCTCTTTTCTCCTCTTCTTTTCACTTTTTTTCCCCAAAGGAACTTTTGCCTTTGGTTTCGATGTGTCATCAGCTAGAAGCTCTGCAAATAAATCAGTGTGCGGAGGAGCCTGTGTCCACGTCCTCTTGCAACAGGCAGCAGCCAGGGCCTGACCTTGGGCCATATTTTAAAGTAAGAAAATGAGGTATAAAAATGCTGATGGACTGGCAATGAGAAATCTAGTACTGATGTACTGATAGATTTATAGGGCCAAATTATAGCTCCTTGAATACCTACTGCCAAATAGCTTTCCTGGTTTTACTTTTTGATGCACTTAAAACAGAAATCTTGCGTCTTCTGAGCCTTCATTTTGCCATCCTGAGTCAAAACCTGATTTCCTTGCATAAAATGGAGACATCCCTATTCCTCCAGTATCTTTGGAACTCTTCTTGGTAACTTTTTCAATATGAATTTATTTCTTCAGTGAAGGTTAGCACAGTGTTAGGCAGTGCCTGGATGAAGTCACATTAATGCCTTGTTCAAGGATGCTAATGTTCTGTCCCTCTAAATAATAATAATAATAATAATAATAATAATAAAATGACCGATATGTCATACGATGTGTTCAGTCCAAATCCAGTGTTTTATTTCCTTTTTGAAGTCTATGATTACACTCACTCACTGAATCATTCAATTTAAAGGGAAGATCTGGGATCTTGTAGTCCAACTTCCCACTCAGTGCAGGTTCAGCCTGTTTCAAACCATGTTATTTAGGGATTTGTCCATTGGGATCTTGCAAATCTGCGAAGACCAAACCTCTCTGACCCAATGCTTAGTTATCCTCAGCCTATCCTTATAGCCCAGGTGTTCTAGTTCTCAATTATCTCAGTTGAAACATGCTCTAAACAAGTTAACTTTCTTATATTGGGAACCGCTTAGCTGCATGCAGTATTCTAGATGAAATCTAATGAGTACTGAGTGAAGAAGAATCATAAAACTTCAGACTGGTAAATGTATCAGATGTTAAATAGCACAAGATTCTGAAAATGCAGGGATAAGGTACTGAGCTGAACTGTAATGTCTTGATACCAAAAAATTACTAAAAGCTGCTATGTGCATAGCAGAATTTGCAGCTTAGGTACTAGAAACACTGTTTATTTGATAGTTCTGGTCAAAAAATGCTCGTGGATCTTGCTAGTTTGAAGTAAGGAAGTAATGTGACTCTGTATTTTTATTTTAATACTCCTTCCTGTATCTCCTTCATAGAGACATGTGAAGAAAATGATATGATACAAAATTTCTGTATATCTAGGGGTTTGATTTTACAAAACTCTGGTTAGTAATGCTGACAGGATACAACAGATGCAGTTACCATTTAAGTCTTTCATATTGGTCCTTTTGGTAAACAATATAACCAACATTGATTATAATGCTGTTAAGTAAGTGGAATTTGGATGTTCACGTTTAAGCCATTTTATGTATTACATAAAAGGATGCTCTGTATTTTCCAAAAACAAAGTATAAATGCAAAGATCAGTGTGATAAAGCATACAGTAATAATCAATAGCTAAAACAGTGCCTGTTTGTTTTGAGATTTCTGTTTTTTAAATATACCATTGCTGCAAATGTAGCTGAAAAGAATGTTAGGAAAGCTGCCACAATCATGAACAGAATATGAAATGCAAACACGCCAGGAACTGCTGCAACAGTTTTCCTTCTGAAAGGAATTCCGAAACATAGAATTGCTGTTGTTAGTCTCTTAAAGAGCAGGAGCTCATCTGAGGGTACTGTGTTAAATCACGTTTGGCAGAAATGTGTGGAGTGGATGGGGAAGAATTTCTCCAGGAATTTCTCAAGGTAGCCCTCCTGAGTTGCCCTACAGTGTTTTAACACTGAATGCAATCTGAGAGCATTCGTTCTGTCATTGCACACTTTCAAAAGCAAACTTGTGATAGTGAAATAATTTGGCAACTTATTTTAGCTATTTGAATAGTTATTTTTATTTTTAATATTTTTAATTTGTTACTACAGTATCTAACTATCTCAAAATTGTGCGTCTTTATCAGACTTCTGCGAGGAATGGGAGCCCCATTTTATCAAGGCTCTTCTAATGCGGGTTATGCCTGCTCTGCTGCCCGACGTCATCTGCACCAGGGACATGGCTGGATGCTGCCAAAGGTTTCGTTTTCTCATCTTTGCCAGTTTATGGGAAATTTTCCTTCCCATAAAATAAAAGTGGAGAGCAGAGAGGAGCTGGAGTTGAATCTCAGCTACTGCAACAGGGTGAGGATGTGACCAAGGGGTGGTCTTGAAACTCAGGGCCAAAAAGCTGACTTGTAATTTATATTTCTTTTCTTCATGCTTTGACCAAAATCATGCTGGAGGCCTGAAATGGAGCATAAAATTCAATTTGTACTAATTGAGTTACTTAACCATTGGATTGCCTGGTTTAACAGGCCAAAGCATGAACAATGGACAGAAATAAATGGAGTAATGTTAATGTAATCATTAACAGAGGTAGCATTTGCAATCATAAGTTGCTTGTGGTCAGTCTCAGCAAGTGAGAACCTAAGAAATTTCAGGAGATTTTGCAGAGGTAACTGTGTCTGTGGAGTTAAAGAAGATGAGATGAACTATTAACAAAGGCAGGTAAAATATCATGGAAGGAATCATTCCAGCAACTCATATACAGTGTTGTTTTCCAAACTAAGGGCTAATTAAGTTACAATCCATTTCAAGTTAAAATGCAAGATATGGGCAGAATATTGGGAGTATTATGGTGCCACAATTGCAATTAATAGCCTACAGTTCAATATCTCTTAAAGGAGATGTGTTGTAGTACGGAAGGATCTAGAAATCAGTTAGGAAGATGCTTAGAAGTAAGAGAGACCTGACCTTTCAGTTTGCAGAGCAGGCCAGACGGTAAATGATAGAAGGACCTTTGTAGGAAGTAAAAATACACAAATGTACAAAGAGTGTTTTTAACACTATATATCTATGGTGCTGATTTCTACAACATACTGTTAAAGCTAAGATAGAGGAAAAATTAAAAGAAATGGATGGGACATTTGCACAGCTAAAGAAGTTAGCTTCTCTTGAAGTTGGTTGCACGTTACATAAGGATGAGATGAAAGATATGACCATTGCTGACGAGGGCAGCCTTCCTATGGGAAAAGTGCAGCTGTATCGAGAGTGAGAGATAATTTTGAGATGAAATGATTTGGGAATCACTTCATTTAGCTACCAATATGTAACTGAATAAGGTGCTAATAATCTAACAAGAATACACAGTAAAAAAGTGTTTATATCCTATGAAAAACCACAGTTATTGACAGTAAAAGAGGAATGTGTCATCTTTATGGCCTGCGAATATCCTGCTATTGATCTACATGCAAAGCATTCATCTTTTTCACTAGAGGTTTTCTATATAAATCAATATGGGATATGGCCAATAATTTCTGATAAAAAGCTTTACAAACTTCATAATGCGCTAGCATTGAACACTGGGAAATTGCTGAGAAGTTAAACTTCATTTATTATGTTGAAAACCTGAAATATTTGCTGGAAAGGGTTTTTTTTTTCCTATTTTGAAAATGATTATCAAAGTGCCTGCTAGCCAAGTTTTAGAAAAACAAATAACCTTTTTGCTGTCATTGTTAAGCATAGATATTTTTGTGATACATTTTAAGTAATGCTTTCCTGGCCACACAGTTACAGTTATTCAGGTTAATTTTCAAATGACCTCATCTGTGCCTCTCCTCTCCTACATGGAGCCAAGATGAGACGTTTGAAGCCTTTTTGGTTCCACAATTGTGCTTTTCTGTGATAATATTTTCCTCAATCACAAGCAAAACACTGATTTCTGCGATACAAAATCCATTTGAGATCAATTTGCTGGATTTGAATCTCTTTCAGACATAGAAGTCTTAAATATTTGAACTCAATTATTCCTAGTTCCAACATGGAAACATTGTTAGTGTTTTTTTATCCAGTTTAATACATGACTGTATTTGCCAGTCAAGAGCAATGAGGTGGCACAAATATGAGAATAAGAGACATAAGTTAGGATCAGTTTGTTCGGTGACAGGATGGATTTATGCTGGCTTCATGGGACTGAGAGACAAAGACCAAAGAAACGGGATTTTTCCTCCATTGATAAATAAAAATAACAAGTCAGCAAATCAAATAACCGCTTTGGTTGCCAGTGCTGTGTCAGGATGAATACTTCAGGGAGAAATCCAGAGCAAGATCCAGCCAACTAAATGGTTGTAAGTGTTTACGTATAGGCTCCGTTCTGTAGTAATGGCTTAGCAGTGCATGTGTACATTCCTTGCTGAGCATAGATATTTGCACATAAAACAGAGCAGTTTTGAATAGAATTTAATGAAGAAAATCTGAGTAAAGATTTTTGGAGCTGTTATTTCTTCTATTTTATACATATTAGCCTCTTAAAAGGAGCTCTGAATAAAGTAGACACCAAAGGGAATATTTGGCTGCTTTCAATAAATTCAGGTTGCTTATGCAAAATCACTTGGAAGAATAAAAAGGATCTATGTTTATTGCGTGTCTTCATGTACACCTGTACACCTTGTCTCCCACTCCCTTTGAGCATACTCTTTTTCTTGCTCTAAAAGAAAAAAATAGAGTCCCGACAGAAGTGTTTTTTCATGTAATTGTCTTTTAGTTGTGAGTAACAAAAGAATTCAACATCTTCTCTGACTGGAAAATGAATTTTTTGTCCAAATCTTCCATCAGAAATTCGTGATAAACATGCATGATTACAGTAATTAATCAGTCTATAACCGTCTGTTTTTACTCTGTTTTGGTGATACACAACAGGCTGGAGCAATTCCAGTCTATTGCTGTGATGAGATTTCTGCTAGGCGCTTTTAAGAGCTGATAAACCACCCATTCATTTTCCTTATACTACAGCGTGCCACTGGTCCTGGTTGAGATTACTAAGTAAGTGCAGATTGCAAAAGGAGACTATAGGACCCTGTGCCACGTGCTCTGGGTGTCCCTGCTGGAGCAGGGGGTTGGACCGGATGATCTCTAGAGGTCCCTTCCAACCTCAACTGTTGTGTGATTCTGTGATTTTCTAATCAACTTGCTATGGACACACTGATATCAGTGTTACAGCTTTGATTGCAAAGCACAAAGCACAAAGCACAGAGGTTTTACTTAGGACGAGATCTTGCCATTGACCTTAATGAGGCCGGGATGTCACCTCTGCACACAAAATTTTCACCTCTCTCTGGGGTGTTTTTATCGGGTAAAAGAGATGAGACGCTGTGGAGGGCTCGTGGATGGCTGCTTCCAGATTCAGCCTTTCTTGAGACTAATCCTATGGCAGACTGTAGTACAGTCATCTCTTTCCCATTCGGAAGCAGGAATGGCCGGACCTATGAAGTTGGGATTACAGGCAGCAGTGGTTAGGACACTCTGCACTGATTCCTGCCTTAGGGCATCTGGAAGAGACCGCTGTGCTTCAGATAGGCCACTGAAGTAGTGAAGGAGGTACAGAATGATTTCAGGAACAATTTTTGGTGATTCTTCGGCATCTTTTGTCAATCAACTTTAAAGGATTTTTGCTGGGCTCCATGTATTCATTGTTCTATAGCAAAATATGTGTAATTCTAGTCCTTTCATTATTCTTTTCTTTATTAATGACCAAATACAAGTTTGCAGTGTCTGCTTGAATACTTACAAACAGAGTAGGTTGATATGTATAGGAGATTTCTGTGGGTGTCCAGAGAATGAAATATCTGTTTTCTAGGCCACAAGGGATCTGCTTTCCAAGCAACAAGAGATCCGCTCCCACAATTTCAATGCAGTTTCAGGATTGCAGCAGAGTGCAATTTTTATTCAGAGTGTATACATTGCATGTGAGGAATGTGGAAGTACTGATTAACTTTGTAGTGACAAATGAAGTGTCATTTCTCACTCTGCTTCTCATTTACTTACCCTCAGCACAGTTTTCTGTGTCATTTCTCCTCACTCGTTTTTGTGGGATATTTTTATTACTGTTATTGCAAGAAGTTACTGAACTTGGAGAGAGGGCAAGAAACACCACTCGCAGTCTTTCTTTTACAAGTGGTGTTTGGACCACAAGGCGTTGTGTCATAGAAATGGCAGAAAGAGCAAAATACATTTTTGATAGAAATAATGTAGAAGAAATATATTCAATTCATGCTGCTAAGATGCTAATTCATGATGCTAAGAAAAAAAGTATATACTTTCAGTGTTTTCAATGTAAATAATTCAGGATGGAGAATGGAAAGACATATCCTTCATATTTCCAGGCCATAGAAATAGAATAAAAACAAAGGAAAAATAGAAAAAACTAGATAAAAAGAAATCAGAGGAAATCTCCTTTGTCTGATGGATGGTGATTTTCTTGCATGAACTTGGTTTGTTATGTGATACGTAGGCTAAACTATTTAAGATTAAATTTCATCTATTTCGGGTTCTTATTGCAGTGGTATGTATACTGTAATTTTGTATTCGCTGTTCTGAAAGTAACTCCACCTCCTTGCCCAGAGTATTAAAGAAGATGAAGAATCCCCAAAGTCAGAACTGAGCTCTGACCTGGTTACCTTGTGTTTTTCGTATTTGTTTCTTTAAAGTTATGCATACTAACATTATGTAGATTATGTGCTATAGACACACAAATGAAGGCACGTTGCCTTTTATCCTTAAAACAGTTACCGGATTTTCAGAGATTTTCAGAGATTTTCACATGCAAGCAAGTATGCTCATGTGCATTATTTTTTTTTTTTTTCACCAACATTCCTGCTTCTCTTAGGTAAAAGTGGAAATTAACTAAGGTGATATTAATGGAGATGATGTTACTAACACAAACTGAGTTGAATAAAATCTAACTTGTCTCAGATTGAAAACATGTTAGTTAGAGATTCAGTCTAACTGAATTAAATCTAGTTACATTTTGGCATTAAAATGCTCAGATTTCTAATGGCAGTTTTGCTTGCAGTTTTGGGGGGATTTAAAAAATCTGAAGCATAATGTAAATTCTTTGGGTTTTTTTTCTGCAAAAATTTCAGTTTCTGGAAAACTAAGCCCTATTTAAAGCAAAATTATCTTTCTTGTCTCAAAGATTTCTACTGCTACTAGTAAAGACATGTGATGTTTTTACACGGGATGAATGTGAGTAATCAGTGTGCAGCTCTAGCATTTCACCTATTTTGTTGTATAGTACAGAAGTACAGAGTATTTTGTTAGGAAAATATTAAATTTTCAGAGGTGAAATATAACTTACATCTGACTTTAGATTAAGAAACTGCAAGTTTGCTCAGTGCCATAATTTCTATTTTCTGATAATAATAAAGTGGAATGCTGTAATTTCACTTTATGCTAATTGATTTTCTTTTGCAATGCATCATAAAATTGAATGCAATTTTGCCTGTTTAAGGGTAGTTTCGTAGTAAAAGCATAAACATATTTGTTACTCTAGGAATTGTGTATAAAAATGAAAACAGCAAAATACTGATTAAGGTGATTAAAGTGGAAGTTAGATGTTTCCAGGAAGAAAATAGAGGCTTTGAACCTGGACATAGGATATAAGGGTTTACACAAATGGCAGGACAATCTACATCATATTGTGTGGTGACAACTAGCAAATAGTTACAACCAAAGCCACAATAGTGACAACCGAAGTGCTGCCAAAGAAGTGTCTCCTGGGAGCAACAGGAGCTGAGTGCCTGCTCAAAGAAGTCTTCGTATCCATCGTCCCCCAGGTCCACAGCTCTGTCCCCGTCTCCACTGCTGCTCGAGTCCCAGTCTGTCTCGCAGCTCGAAGCAGATAGCTTGTTATCAAGCACAGACAACCAGTAGAGACAAGAACTGCTCCTGATTTTTTTTTCTGCTTCCTGTCTTGAACAATGCAGAAGTTTGGTGTGCAGGCATCTTAGTGGCTCAGTATTCATTTCTGCGGGTCTTCAAGAGGGACATCTTTTCTTGGGAGAAGGAAAAAGAAGATACACTTTCCTTAGACAAGTCTTGACGTGCTCAGCATCCAAATCACAGACAACCTCTGGATGGTAAGTGAATTATTTTAAGTCACAGAACATGCAAACAGCAAACATCCAGCTCTGCCTGCACCTTCTGAGGTTTCTTATCTCTGTGTCATGAACCTCCAGCTCCCAGAGAAGAGAATGTCTGCACGTGGGCAATGTTTGAGGGCAGGCAGGAGGTAACAACTAAAGCAGCCCAGGCTTGACTCCAGAGAGCTCTGCTACACTTCAGAGGAGTCACAGAATCATTGAATGGTTGAGGTTGGAAGGGACCTTTAGAGATGACCTTGTCCAACCCCCCTGCTTGAACAGTCACCTAGAATCTTGACAGGCTGGAGAGATGGAAGAGAGGAATATCATGATGTTCTACAAGGACAATTACAGGGCACTGCCTATGGAGGAATAACCCCATGCACCAGTACAGGATGGGGATGACCTGCGGGAGAGCCGCTCGGTGAAGAAGGACCTGGACTGCAGGCTGTCCATGAGCCAGCAAAGTGCTCTGGCAACCAGTAGTGACAAAGGCAGCATGAAGAGCATTGGAAGCCTTGGTGAGGCTGCATCTGAAGTCCTGAACCCTGTCCTGAGGGACTGGTGTCGTCCTCTGAATGTGCAGGATTTCATAGAATAAACAGATGCTGTGAGAAACCCAGGACAGTTGTGACAATCCCTGTATGTTAAAGTAAAATATCTTGAAGGTTTTTGGCTTGAACTCAGAATGTTTCCTAGTCCTGGAATTCCTGACTTTGTTTATGGACCTGGGGTATGACCTAACACAACGATGGAATTTTGCTGGTAGCACATTATATACCCCAACATGTAGTCTTCTTGAGGTAATGTAGGGACTTCAGCCCTCCTTCTAACCTTATTTATTATACCTAACTCTAGATATGTGACTTGTGCCAAGGGTTTTTCTTTAGAAATGAAATAGTTTTATCAGTCTTTTTCACCTACAAGCTTTAGTAGAGATTTGCTAAGGAGAAGGTGGATTGTGATAACTTGGCAATATGACAGCAAACTTTGTGTTTCTTAAATGCTTTTTCTGGAAAGTTGTCTATTAAATAATGCCAATACAATCCTTCTTGAATTGAACAATTTGGGAACTCGCTGAACATACAGTATTCAGAAAGAACTACAGAGCCTGTCTCATATCCATCAAGACATTAAATCTTGTTGATAGCACTGCTGATTCTCTGCAGATCTAAGGAGAAGTGCGGTGCTATCACTTGAAGAGGACACTTCTCCATTTAGAGGGATGAAAACAATTCATTCTTCCTCCTATAGCATTTATGGATCCTTCTGTCAGCTCTTGCTTAGATTAAATACACTATGCAATGCAGATATGAAGACAAATACATCTGATAATGTGGAAAAGTACTTCAGTGTTTCAAATTCATCTTTGAAACTGCCAGTTTAGAAATTCTTCTATTTCTCTCAGCGTTTTTCTCCTTCCCCTCCTTTTTTTTTTTTGTTGTTGTTGTTGTTGTTGTTGTTTATGTGGCAAAAGGGCAACACGACAAGTTCCTGGAAAGCGCTGATGATAGCTTCATCATACAGGCGATAAAGAAGCTGATATTTATTTATCATTTATTTTTACATTTATTGTAAATGCTACCTATTATGTAAGAAAGGTGTCATACACCTAGCACCAGCAAATGGCATATAAAATGCACTGAAAAAGTTAGTTACCACATTTTTTGAGACTTGGAAGCAATACTGAAATATGTAAATCCATATAGGGAGTTAATATTTTCAGAAATACGTGTCTGTTAAAGCTGTGACCTATAAAAGTAGTACTGTATCTGCCTAAATTTAAAGATACTTGCCAGTAGTTTCTGACATCTACTCAGCTAGATTCTAGAGCTATTCTTTGAACTCATACATAGTGACTTTTTTTAACATAAAAAGGTTAAATATACATATATTCCCTTCCTCTAAAAGTCTTGGTAGAGGGTTAGCTGTTTTTCGTTAGTGGAAGCGGAGATTGTATGTCTTGAGAATTTTTAATCTGTGCTTTCAATCCAAAAAGACCTTTCGAAGAAATCAGTGATGACACATTACCTGGATGGAAAAGCTCTTGGATGTATTTTGTGAGTTTCAGTTTTCTTTTACGCCTTTCCTTTGAGCTGTGGTGGTGAATATGACTCATGTAAGATTAAGGAATCTTATGCCATACTTTTCTCTCAGCAGCAGTGAAAGTGCTGTAGTCATAAAAACCACATAGATGAGGGAAGTCAATTATAGAATTGTCTGACATTATTTGGCAGTCTGGGAAAAGAAAGTACTTTTAAATTAAAATTGGATTGATAGCTGAGGAGCACATCTAAATAGGACTATTATATTTTTTAGCAACTAAGAGGAAGTTGTAGAGTGATATCTGTAAAGAAATTACAGGAATATACAGATTCATTTCTGTTAACATCAATGGAGTTGACACAGGTAACCAAGAGAAGTGTTAACTTGTTCCAAGCTGATTAGAGAAACCCAGGTTAAACTTTTTCCTGGATGAAGAACTAGGAGATTGGTTAGTGTGCGTTGTATCATCTGGGAAGGAGACTATGCTGGTAAAGAAAGCAGTTTTAGAAAGCAGGTGAAGCTTAATCTGAGGAAGGAAAATCCCTAAATATCGACTGAAGTTAATTGGTAGAGGTGGCCAGCTGTAGAGCTCTGTAAACAGATGTGGTGGCACCTATAGAGCTGAGGCTCTGTAATGGGTTCAGAGCTGTGAACCCATTAACCCTCTATAAAGGGTTAAGGTGGAAGGAAATGTGTAAAGTTAGAGTGAAGATTGGCGGCACAATGGACACCTCGGCCATAAGGCCTTATGAATGGATGGGCAAGTTAAGGTGATAAAAGGGACCATGTTTGTAGTAGGGAGGGACCGTGTGAGTAGTAGGAAGATGACTTGTACAGAAGGACGGTGTGGACTGTACACAGCTTGGAGGCTCTTTTGTGCAGATGAGTCTAAACTGAAGAGGAGAATGTAAGTAGTGGGAGCTAATTTGAACTGGTAACAGAATCATAGAATCATTAAAGATGGAAGGGACGTTTGGAGATGATCTAGTCCAGGCCCACTGTACAAGCAGGGTCAAACATCTCCGAGTGGGCCATATTATCCCAGCATAACTCTCCTGCTGAGCACCTAGACTAAGATGTGACACTTCAACCGATTCTTTCCATCTGTCACAGTTTTCCAGCCCCACAACATCCATCAGAACATTACCCCAAAACAATCAAGCAAAATATTTGTTTTTTTAATGGGAAATGTTATGATGCAAGAATCTGGTTCTTCGTGTGGGTTACTAGCCTAATCATGCTATTTGTAGTGGTCTGTTAACAAACTGTATTTAAGCTCCTAGGTATAGGAGCTCCTAGGTGTAGGTATTGCATAAAACCTTTTTTTTCTTCTTTTTTAAGAGTAGATCAGTTTCTTTTTTGGTGTCCTAACCAGTGCATTTCAGATATTAAATTTGCTCTTCTTGTTCCTTTTATTGTGTAACAAAGGTATGTCAGCAATTATATTTTTATTCCCTGTTAGAAGCACATAGGAGCAAAGTAGAGGTCAAATTTTGTGTTATAGCTGAATAAGAGATTGGCAATTTTCCTTCACCTTATAACTCTACACTTTTTGAGTCTGATGTTGAGTCTGAAGAGTTAGGGGTGTTCCTAGCTTCATATTTACTTTCTTTGATTGTTATTTGGGTGACTTAGAACAAAAGTTTGTCCTTGTTAGATCAGGGCTGTAAGTCTTACAGAGAGTAAGCGTTGTTGCGTTGTGAATGTATGAATGTGGATGTTGTGTGAATGTAACACACTTGCATTAGTGCAGCTAATGAGTCCCAAGAGGCAGATGAAGATGACAGGATTGTGAATAGAATAATCTGTAATGAGCAGACTGACCCTTTCCAAAAAGGATTGTTTGAATTAATGCTAGGCTAACCATTTGAAGACCTAGAGTAATGCAATAAGCATCCTGTATAGTATACAAGATATGGAATGTACAGGAAAACGGAATATAAAGATATATGACTTGTCTTCAACTTACCATGCTGCATATGACTGATGCTTGTAAGGAAAATGTAATTAACTAGGAAGGTGTCAAGAATGAATTTATTTGGTCTCATAAAGAGGACAACAGGGCAAGTAGCTGCACTTAAAAGAAATCACTAGAACTTTACTTGACTTCACTGGGCATCCTCTATTTTCTGAACTCTTTCTTTGGTGACTCCCCAGGCTGTTTCAGGAATTCAGTATTTAAAATTTTGCAGGGCACTGTACCTTACCCTGCCAACTAATATGTGAATCTCAGCTTAGTCTTGCCAATATTTTTGAAGGGTAGAAGTTTCCAATTTCTTTTACTTATTATGGAAAGAGTATTTTGAATGGCTATGTGTGATCACTTTGAAACAGTGATCACTAGACTACTGGAACAGTTCTGTAAACTTCAGCAAGGTTTTTACAGTTGCATTAAGATATATTTGCTACTTTCACTTTCCCTGAAAATACTTTTCTGTAGCTGAAATGGTTTGCTCTCTTGCTCTATTTGAACCTCAAAAATGAAACTGGAATTTTTGATTTGTGTACACCATGCGTTGCTTTGCACCTCCTTTCTCTTTCCCTTTTCTTCCTTTAATTGATGCTGTTGTACTTCATTTATTTGGGAGTGCAAATTTTGCATTTTTGAGCACTGTTATAACTTAAACTTCCTGCTTCTTTCCCTTGTTCTTTTATCACAGTGATTGACTATTTTTGCTGAAGGCATGTCTTGGAATAAAACTCAGAACTGTCATTCATTTTCTTAGATTGTCCCCTGACACCTAGCAAATTCTTCCAACCTTTTCCATGTCCTCTTCTGTTCTGTTTTTTTTTCTTTTTTTTTTCTTTTTTTTTCTTTTTCTTATTTACCTCATGACTGCATGCCCTGTATGCCCCTAAGACAGGATTTTCTTCCCACTGAAACTAAACCAAATTTAAAAAAGGAGAAATTGTTACCTCATCTTGTGACTTGAAGCTGGAACATTCCAGCCTTAGAAGACGTTATCACTGATAATGACAGAGATGCACCTATTCTGTCCTGTAGAGAAATAAAGAAAAGATGCTTTGCAAGGTACTAAACTGAACAGTGTTGCTGTAGTAGTGCAGTACTTATGATGATGCAGCATTTGCAGTTCAGTTTTTTAGAAATTTTTAGTTCATTTTTTGAAAAGTCTAAAGTCAGTGTGCTAGTTGAGTGTAGGTTCACTTGGGGGTGTGCTGCACTATCTGTGGGTTTTGGGAGGGTTTAGTGTCAGAAGCGCTACAGATCACTTGACACCACTTCTCTTGAATTTACACTATTAGCTATTTAATCAGTTTTAAACTTGATACCAGTACCTATATCAGACTGTAGATTCTAGCAGAAGAATCACTGAGCTATTTTAAGAATTAATCATTTCTTTTAGTGTGCTTATTTAGCAAATAGTTGCAATTAATATTTTCTCTTGTAGTTATTTCTTAGCTGTAATTTTTGAGTTTAATCATTCTCCTGTAAGGTGGGACTTTGGTTTTTGCTCTCCTACTCGCTTCAAAATTTTGTGAATTTTGTGTTAGGTGTTAGTTGGGTTTGGTGGTCATGCTTTTTGCCTTTTTTTTTTTTTGAAAGATGCAGACATGAGATTATTTACTTATCCTTTTTTTTATATTATGTTGAACCCACTTGGATCTTCTGGAAAGTAGTGAAAAAGATGTTTATTTGCCATGTAAGTTGTGTGGTGTGGCATGCCACCTCATATACTCTGGAAAATAATGAAAAAGCTTCTGTTTCTGGTCAAACGTGCAGGCTGGTAGGTGTGCTCACAACACAGACGTAGTTAGGCCTGCGCCATGAGGAGGCCGAGCAGCAGCCCGAGGTGCAGACAGCAGCCGAAACACCTAAAATCTGTTCCTGTTGGTGCATCTGGGTTTACTTTCTACAGGGATTTGGCAGTAAATCCAAATGTAGCTCTGCAATTTTAATTATTTTCCCTTATGCTTCCTGCCTGTGTGCAAAAAAATCTAGGAAGGCTTTCATTAACTTTCATTAACCTTTCTATAGTAATACAGTTACTGGTTGAATGGCAGGTGATTTAAAGTGGTAGCGTAAAGTTGCATATGGATGCAAATGAACTGTTTAGACAAACAAACAAAAAAGCATAAATTGTATTTTTGTCAATTGCAAAGCTCCATTTTTCCTCTAAACCGAAACTGCTAAGTTCTATATTTAATATATTACAAACACCAAAGAGCCCTTTTAGTCTACTTAGAAACCCTGTTTCTTTGGTTACATTAACAATAAACTAGAATTAAAAAGAAAAATATATATATATATAAACGTTTAACAAAGTGGAGTTTCTAACTCCATTTGGGATGTTTTTTCTTACATTAGTAGATCTGGCTGTATGTTAGATGTTAGATAATAAAAGATTTTCTTTGGAAAAAAATGTGGTGGGAACCAGGTTCTGTTTCCATCTCCAGCATTTATTGTGTTCCTCCCCATCTCTGTGCCTTTGCCAATCTGTCTGTGCACTTCTGTTTGAGTCCCAAAGGCTTAAGAAACGTCATATTTTGTTTGAAATTAGCTTTGTTTACATTAGTTTGACAGTTGATGGTTTGATTTGAAAATTGCTCCTGCAAGCTGAAAAAAACTTTTAAATGATAAGATGTCATATTTTCCCCTTCAGTTTCTAATTGTATTGGCCTCTTAAAGTTGTGCGGCAGTAATAAGTATCAAAATATTATCCAATATTTGTGATAAAAGAGCTTAATGTGATTATATTTGGTTGAAGCACCACATGGTCTGACTGTTTCTAAGGACAGTGAGCACTGCAAGCCCTTCCTTGGGCTGCTCCTCCACCTCCTGTGGAGAGAGCAGCAAGTGGAATCCAGCCCCGCTGGAGCGTGGAATGAATTATGTGATTCCGTTTGACTGGCTGACATCTGCCTACCTGTTCATTGCTCCGGGATAAAAATAAACCCTCTTTCAAATTTGAGAACTCTATAAATCCAAATCTGTAACCAAAAAATGGTCTCCTTAAAGGGCTTGCAATAACCAACTAAATTTAGCATTTCTGTTCACAGATGGGGTCTGTCCCTTGCACTTTCAGATTATTGATTGTGAAATAATAGCAACAAAAAAAGAGCTTTCCACAATTGTAATCATAATCACCAAGCGACTCTGTTTCCTTTCTTATTAAGAAATCTATTATTTTTCGTGTATGTGCCAGTAGATGCAGAAGTGTAGGTACATAATCCATATTCTTAAGCGAGGAGGTTTACCTTTGAGTTGTGCCTCATACAAGTTTTAAAACAGATTTGTTGGCTTTATGCTTGGCACTGATACCTGTTTGATATAAATATCTGAGATTTACAAATGTGCGAGTTTGTGATTAATTTGATGCATGGATTTTATACAAATATTTATAAGCACACCCACAGTGCCGCATGGGGAAAGTCAACCATCTCACTTTATGTGTCCTGAGTGGAGATTTTCTCCCTCAAACCTCAGTCAGTGAGAGCAGACAAGTCTGTGTAAAGGTCAGAAATGAAAGAATTAAGTCAAGCTTTGTCTTCCTTCCTTCCTTCCTTCCTTCCTTCCTTCCTTCCTTCCTTCCTTCCTTCCTTCCTTCCTTCCTTCCTTC
>JAVCKT010059401.1:0-16197 GCA_032273925.1 Rhynchotus rufescens
CGAGCAGGAGCTGCGTGAAAAGTAATTAACCACTGCATAAAGCACTGCTCACAGATGACCTGCTAACTTCGGATTTCAAGCTGGCACTTCTCAGCTCCTATCAATACTCCTAGAAAAAAGAGGCAGTTGCACCAAAATTGAGTCCTCCTCCCAACCCACCCAAACGCAGCTCTTCAGCAGCACAGTAACGGCCGTGCTTGGCAGCTCCAGCAGGCAGCACAGCCCTGCGTGCTGCTGCAACCCGGGGCAGCAGCCCAACGGGGAGCCGCGGAGGCTGCTGCGGGCGCCCTGCCCGAGCTGGGCAGCGTTTGCCAGTGCTGTGCCTCCACAGCAGCAGCCCTCTCGCTAGCAGCATCTGAGCAAGTGACTTCCCGGCTCGCTTGGACATTACTGTGCACCACTCTGTTACAAGCTATAATGCTAAATAACCCATTGGCAGCCTTGCTGTTTGCACACTTATCTTCTTACTTGCAGCACTCCTCCCTTTATATTACTTTATGTTACATAATAGTGTTCTTATATAAATAGATTATTCAGAAGTTAGATCAGCCCTCCAGTGAAATACGTTTACTCCACTTTCGGTACAAAGAATACAAATATAGTCACATACCAAGCATGACAGGATTCATTATTCTACAAACTCCCCGTCATTATAAGTTAATAATACTCTACTGAAGCTGATGATTTCTTTTTCACTGTTAAGTATTTAATAGGTTCCTTTAAATATCAATACACAGATCAGGAAATCCCAAAAGCACTGACTTGCTGCTTCCAATACTACCAAATAACTTTTTCCTTTTTGGTCATCTTCACAGCCTTGCCAGCTTATTTAACAATAAGATGCTCATGACTATATACACTTTCAAACCAACCGTGTTCCCAGTTCCTTAAAACAAAACAAAAAAACAACAACAAGAAAAAACACCTCTAGAAAGTATCTCATCATGTTTATTTATTGTCCAAATGTCTTGGCTCTTTCTGCATATCACTCCACTTAATTCACCTTTTCTAATATATTAGGCCTACATGGTAAATCTAATTTGAATTCTGTCCTATTAAAGATTATTTATAATAGATTTCACATATACAAGACAATTCTTACATTCTGAAGCATGGAGAAAGAATAATAGCAATTTTAAAATGCTACCCCATTTCTACAGAAAAAGGTAAGATTTGGTAATATAATAATGCCTTATTATGTCAATTTGAGAATCTAAGTAATTACAGTTCTCCAGCTCCAGCACGTTCATGTGAATTACTTAGGGGGGAAGAGAAGTTTCTCACAAAATATCTGTCTTTGAGTATTTTAAGGAAATTGAAAAGATAATCAGTTTAAATCAAGTAAGGGAATTAACGTACTTCTACCTTAAAGAATCTTCTAATTCACCTCTTATGAGCTTGAGTTCAAGATTCAGAGAGAGATATATCAATTGCACTCAAATCTGATCTTTGTACTGCACAATCATTCACGTGGGATCACTCACATGGGATTTTCACTAAAATGGCTCCAGCTAAATTGACAAAAAAAACAAAAACAGCACCCCAATGTAAGAGAGGTTGAAACAGCAACACGAACACCTTTAAGCTTGCAGAGGGTTTAATCATTTCAAATCTTACAAATATCACTAAGGAAATAGTCTACTGCTGTTCTCCCTTAATGTACTTTATTTCTAACAGTCCTCTAGAGAAAAAGAAAAAATAAAAAGGAAAACAAGTGAACCAAACCAGATACGTGGAGGAAAAAAATGAGGCCAAACCAGAGCCAGGCATTTCCAGCCACTGACATTGATAATGCTCAACAGGACTCAATCTCAGCAACTTTCTGCACTTTAAATTTCCTTACCTGCTTTGCACCTACTGTTCCCTCAGCCGGCCCACCGTGATGTTTAAGCAATCCCTATATGACCTAACATTTGTCTAATTCCATTTTAGAAGGACACTACCGCCTCTAAAGCATTCTGTACTACTTATTGATACAGCCACAAAAACGGTCACTTGGTGGTAGGATTCCAGTTAATTAAAATCCATATTTTAAGATTTCTGGCCATATACTAGGATGATAAATCCCCCTTTCCTGCTGCAGAGAGGCAACATGCCTAACTGAGCTGCATGTACTCAGAAGTAAGAGGCCTCTTGCAGGAAATGAGCTCTTCATCTTGCAGCAATGCTGACGTGCTCCAGCAAGACTTGCTGGCACACCAAGAGTTGAAGTCTTGTAGCTAACTTAAAGTCAGTAGTTAAGACAGAGGAGTCTCTCCAGGTGGAATGCAGACTAGCAATTACAGCACAGTGGGGTCCCACACCTTTACCAGGAACATCCTGACTCCTCTTCTCTGGCCTCGGGCGTGGACCAGTTCTCTGAAAGATGTGGGAGATCTGAAGGACCAGGCCAGTTGAACCTGGCAAAGCTAGAGAAAGAGGGGGGATGTAATCAAATCCTGTGCACAAATTCTTGCTACTTTTCTGTCTACTTTTCTGTCTCTGCTGTAACATTGTAGCCTCACAGATTATCCCACACCCCAGGATGCATTAAATCCATAATTAAAGAAACATATTACAGATTTATTCTCTCTCAAGTTGACAGAAGCCAATGAAAATGCAGATTTAAGATGGATTCACCAGAACTAGAGCCTCATGCTAATACCTTCTCCTACAGCACATATACTATGTTATGTGTCAAAGGCTCTTGATAATTACACTAGATTTCCTTATGTGCTGCTGCAAGGTGGATCAAACTCCCTTCCTACTGCATGCAGGCTGTAGACCTTTGCATAAGCAAAATAACAAGCTTAAAGTTAATTATAACTGAAGGAAGAACAAAGCCTCATGTTCGATTTTTCTTTTTTTATCCAAGCTTGTTTTCATATTTCTGTTTGTTTGCTTATGCAACAATTTTAAACCCCAGCTGACATGCATTTCACAGCTATTAATAAAAAATATGAAATATGTTGCTGTCAACAGTTTCATCTCCCTCTGCATTTGCCTGATTTTCTGCAGGTTATTCACCTCTCTTGTAAACCCAGACCTGTGGCACTTCAATATACTTGCAGATGCTGTAGCAGACAAGGACGGCTATTTTAAAACTCCAAGTAGATGCAAGACTGCACATTACAAATAATAACAATATTATATTTGTTATATTGTATTTGTTATAATCTTATATTGGTAGTATATATGATAAAATATGCATATTACAATTATACATATTATATTTGCTATAATTTGTTATAACAAAGCACAATACAAATGATTGGCAGAATTCAGTCACACAGAGGAGCTTGATGGTTCTATAAATAATGGTGCTTCAATACAAGGGCTTTATATTAATTCATATCCTTATTCCTTTACAGGGACGTTTCCTCCCTACAACACTGATAGTAGTAACGAGGCTTCGTGAAGTTCAAGGGCTAAATCTAGGGCTTAAGAGGACTATAGCACCTAGCTGTTTTCCTCCATAGTTCTGAATTTTATTTCATAACAGGAAATAAATTATGTACCCAATATTGTATGTTTTATTCTTACATTGTATTTAACTTGCTCAAAGATTACAAAGAATATTCTGTTTTACTTTTTCTGTCCTATCTAGTTCTCTGCAACCTTTTTTTTCATGGATAAAAAGTTTTTGTTTTAAATTTGCATCATCAGATTTTTATCAAAAAGTTTTATACTGAGAAAGAGATAGATGCAATGTCACTACACATACAAAGACAGCAAGAATATTCATCCTTAAAGGTGTACAATAAAGCTCTGCAGTGCCTTATTTAGAGGTTGCCTGCAAAGCATTGTATAGCCTAGAGGACTGACTTACAAAACGGTTATTTTTTCACAACAAAACAAAAATCTGACAATGCCTGAGCACACTCAAGTGCTCACGTTTTTACGGGCTAAGGGCCAGTTCCAGATGATCACGATGCTTCCCTGGTGTAGCAGCTTGAATGCCAAACCTGCCCATTTCAGTGATGCCCTTCGGCTCTGGGTTCTGTGACCAAGCACCCCAACACTTACCACAATAACGTAACTATAGAAAAAGAGACAAAGATTCCATGTAGAGCATAAAGTCAGAACATCAATATAATTTCCAGATGAATTCAGAGGACTTAGTACAAAACCAGGTACCTACAATGAGGTAGCTACCACGTACCTCATGCATACCAGTCACTGAGAACAATGCCTGTAGATAGGCCCTCAATTCTACCACTAATGAGACACAGAAGGTGAAATGTTATATTCAGACTTGTCTCCAGGCTTTTGTAAATTACTATTCTCTTGCTATTTTCAAAACATACTTGTGCTTTATGAAAAGGATATAGTTCACTGGTAGTTTCTCTATATATGACTCCCACTCTGTTGTGATTTACAAGTACAGATTTGCCATATTCTTTTCTGACTAGAGATGAATTCAAATACAAAGAGAATGTAAATCCAACTGGAAACAACGAGAATGTTCTCAGAGGAGAACACACCCTTTTCAATATCTCCCTAAAATTTAATTTGGGATCCAAGTCATTTAAGCCTGCCCAGGATTACAGCAGGGCTCTGCACACCTCGGTATGAGGAGAGGTACTTGTAACAAACAGGTTGAACAGATAATATCAAATTGGCATTTCTTCCTAGCCAGAAAGAAATACCTTTCCCATAAGCATTTCTAGTTAAATATACAACTACTTGTCATATATATATATATGTGTATATATGTATATATTTCAGTATCACAAAGACTGCAGGAGAAAAAATTTGTCATGAAAATGCCAGTATGACTCTTGCTTGCAAGCATTCAAAAGGGCTGTAAAGGATTTAAAGACAATTTCTGCTGTTTTAGTGTAAAGGAATAGGAAGAGGCTGATGAGAGAGAGCTAATCAATGCTTACTTAACAAAAAATTAAATCATTACATTTGGCAGAGAGAATTTTGCGTATGAGAGTTGAGTATGCTCATATTCCTCTGACAAAAAAATCACATCTTCGTGCTTGCTAGCAAATACTGGGAATTTTATGTCTACCCTAAGCATCCCCTCCCAGAACTGCTAGTTCATTTTTTTCCCCCAAAAGACTCTTTTCCATAAGCTTCCAGAAGTGTAGAATAAACCCCAGCTTTTCCATGACAAAATTCCTCTCCATGTGGATTGATTAGGTTTTAGTATCTGCAAAATCAGGCCAACAAGCTACTGCTGAGCTCCAAATAATTATTCAGTACCAAATAGAAGAAATACATTAATAACTTCTCTTCCTTCACTGATAACACAGACTCACAAAACTGCAAATCAGCCAAAACACCAGTGTTTTAAATTGGAAATAAACCCACACTTGCAGTGATATATTGAATGCAAATATTTGACTCTTTTGCATCGCTAGGGAATATCACTCAGAAATACCAGTAATCTGTAGTTATGTTTTGATGGCTATTGATGAACTTCAGCAGTTTTACCATGAAGTGCCAGCTAAGAACTTACTTACAAACATGGTAAATTCAGTGACACAATGCATGCGAACTAGAAATACAACATCTATTTCAGCTATGCATAGTGACATTTTTCATCTCTCTCAGACTGAATATTAGCCCTAACTCCATGAGTATGTTTTTCTCATTTTGACTTTTAATTCTGTGAATGAGCTGTGTGCTCATGGAAGCATAACACAAAGTATCACACAGCCAAATTCTGCTTTCAAAGGGAAAATTCCTGCTAAAAGGAATGCCATCTTAAAGCGGATCATGCCAGGGCACTCTGAGCAACACAGCTTTTTGACATAACATCATTCTTCCAAAAACACAGGTTATTTTTTTCTGCTTGTAAAGCCATGTAGCCCAAATGCCTCTGAGCCAAATCCTTTCTCACTCTTTATCAGCAGGAGGAAGCAGTGGTTAGTGGGGTCTCTACAGTTTCAGCTGGAAATGAGAATGACAAGTCATTGTTCCAAGTGTTTCATAGACTTGGATGCTAAGGAGAATCCATGAAAAAATAACCTGAACAAAACCTGGTTATGGGGAATTCCAGGGGCAGAATTTGATTTTATATAAAGCAAATGGTACAGCTGCTTTCTGCCTTCACGCTTGCTACACGGAGAGCAAGAATTCTACGTGAAAGCTGCTCGCTCAGCAAGCTCGCGTGCTACTGCAAAGATATATATGGACTGCATTACATGCAACTTGACACACCTTTCTTCTCATTCTCCACATCTTCATATCCCAAGTTTTACTTACCAGTATGATAATATGGTAAACTAAGATTTAACAATCGTAAATGGTAAGACTGTGCCAACAGCAGATTGGGACTGGCCAGTAGCAATTGGGCAAGTTTGGTTTCTTGGGAAATTCTCTAATTTAACCCAACACACACCAATGGCAGTAGACACAGGTGTATGCTGAGGTATGTTGGGAAAGAACAGCCTGTTGCTCCGGTGCAGATGTATTTCCACCTTGGAATAATTACCTGTATGCCAGCACATAGCAGTGAGATATCAGAAGGATACATTTGCTGCTTTAAAATATTCAAAGCTGTAGATAATGCACTACTGTATCTTCACTCCCCCACATGTTATTCAACACCTCCCATTACACACACATTTTATAGAGCATAAAGGAGTAGGTGAGCGACAGAGCAGGAATGGCAAGAAAGTCTTAATCCCTTAGCTCCTGATTGCCACTTGAAACATAAACGGTACTGCTGCTTACAAAGAGATGTCAATGCTCAGTAGCAATAATCTGCACCAAATTAGCCAATGCCCTTTGTCCAGTTGCAAGCCAGACAAAGACGTTTTTCCAAATCTCCGAACAATCGTCAATCACTGCACCTGAATCACAGCCAGCCTTTCAAACACAGAATTGATGAACTAAAAAATGTATTTCACTGGGGTTAAAAAGCAGAAATCACAGAAAGAGTAGATCTTACACTCTAAGCAACAATGTCCTAAACTAGAAGTGCATATCCTATTTTTTTGCCCCCATACTTCATCAGAAAAATACAAATGTTCTCAGATGAAATGAGAATACAACCTTACAACCTTCTTGGCATTTCAGTGATATTAACTTCAATGAAAAGCCAGAAGATCCTACACCCTGACAGGGTAATCCTTTTCATTATCAGAGATCTACTTAATAAAAGTTATTGTATATCTGGATTTCTGCAAAATATTTTATGTAATTGAACCTGGCATACTGATTAAGACTTTCATTATGCAGAAGCAACTGCTTGTGGGTTAGATTAACCAAGAGACACCTCTCAGACTTCACTGTAAAAGTCCTCGGGTTGAGCAGTTAAGTGCCTTTATTTGCTGCACTTTTGTGGGGGCTGGGAAAGGGTTACTCAGACATGAAATGCACATAATTTGCCAGAGGTCTCGGGAAGGGGGAGCGTGTCAGAAGTGGGAGGTATCCAAGAGGGCGCCTGGAACTGGGCACAGAAAGCAAGGAGAACCCTGTGGATCTGGCCAGACGCACGTTTTCTGTGTCTCCTGCTTGAAGGGACAGCCTTGGGCTCTCAGCGTTGCAGATCCCTCCCAGCTATTTTTAGGTGCTGTACAAAAAGAATAACAACTCAATTCTCATTAATAAAACCTTTTGCAAGTCTGATGGAGAAAAACATTAAAAAACACACAAATTGCTCTATACAATTGTCCTGCAATAAAAGCAAAGTTACTTGCATAAAGTGAAGCTGCATTTGGAATCAATCCCTTCTTTCCTGTTTGCTGCTCTAGCTTCCGTATTGCAGAAATGCATCATAAAAGTGGTGCAAGGTTTCCAAGGCAAAATAATATTTTTTATATAGTCAAATATTCAAAATTTTCTATTGTTATGTAAAACAAACAAAAAGTTTACTACAGCTTTAGCAATTAATGTTCACAATCAGACAAATATTTAAGAATTTGACTTGAGACCACTTATCCCAGGGTCTAGATTACTCTTCCTGTAATTTTTTTTTCAAACTACTACTGCCAGAAGCTTCTAATTCACATCTTCTATCAGTGGAGAACTTTCAAATCTAAAAAGCAATTCTGTTAAAAAAATCAAATTGCAATAAATTAATTAGGTGTCATTATGTCAGGAAGGAATTCATATACCTGACACACTTTCTTAAATAGACTGATAAAATGGATAAATGCCCAAATGACATCAACATCTTCTCTCAACACCATTCTTTAATGTATAGGTTTAGCTTGCTAAAATTTTATTTTAGTCAGATATTTGGTTTCTGTTACAAGCAGGTTTAATATTCAATCACTTTAGTATCTTTAATCTGTTTCAAGCAATTTCATTCTTCTAATAGAAAGCTGTTTCTAACACACCTATTAAAAACATACCCATTTTTTAAAGCATTTAAACAATTCATAGTTCAAGGATTTCCATTGACCATAGCGCAGGAAACTGAATTGAAATTTATTTGAAAGACCTTAATTTAAAAAGTATTGCCTCATCTTTTGTAGTATAGATTAAACGTTACGTACACATGCCAAAACACTATGCAAGTCAGAGACTTTCTCTTGCTTAATTTCAAATGCAGACTGGAGTTGCTAGTTCAGGGTCACCATTGTAGTAATACCTTATAGTTGCCATACAATGCTGCCCTAAAGCAGCATTTTTTTCTCCAATTTAAGCTGTAGGAAGAAATAACAACATGGTTCATACAGAACTATTTTGTTTTGGAAATTATTCTTCAGGTGTTAATCTTAATTTATTCCAATTAGTCCATAATAATAATTAATTTATTCCAATGCCTAAGCATAAGACCCTTAGTCTGCTGGAAAGGATGTTTATTCTTTTCATTGTGTTGAGGAAAAACTTGTAATTTCTCATTTAGTAAAAAACACAACAAAATTCCTTTTTTCCTCTTTCATTCTATCTATCTTATCCATCTTCAGTGACAGATTTACCATTGTTTTCTTCCCTAGAAGGCATAATGCAAATTTCAGGTAATATTAATCCAAACTTATCCATGTACTAAGCTAATGTCTCCTCTGCCTGCTAGACAAAGTGTCCACTTGTTGCACAGATCCCTCCCTGTGGGCTAACAGGCAGAAATTGCTGGAAAATAATCATCTTTGATGATGATCATACTTCTTCAAGGACTATAAGAAAAATAAGCACATAGGACTATATTTAAAGTTTTAACTCTTCTCTATTTCCTCAGACAAGAATTATAACCGAACGAAATCTGTCCCTAATTACCTTGAAGTGCAGCTGGTTCCAGAACACAGGAAATCTGACCATGAAATAAAGTCAAATATAATACTGAGAAATGTCAAGAGTATGAGTCAAAGAATTAAAAAAAACTCTAATCAGTCAATGAGAAAAGACACTTACCACAGCCAACCACTACTAATCTTCTATGTCACTGATGGATGAAAACATATCTAAATACTGTAAAAGCAATCTCACAGCTATAAAATAAATTGCTTTCCTGTGTGAATAAATTCTTACAGCAGACTAATGTATGATGATTGGAAGATCCTTAGGTGTAAGGTTATTTTCTATGGTTTTGGTAAAGTCAGCTTTGGGAAAACACAAAAGGTCTATTTTAAAGAGAAGGTCAACAATCATGTGATAGATTATTACTTCTTTTTCAAGGAGCAAAAGGACTGCTTTTGTGACATTTTAATATCACAGGAGGGAAGAACTGGAATAAGCAGCTTCAGTGAGAAGGATGGAAGTTAGAGTAGAGAGAGGAGAGGTTTTGCAGTAAATAAATGGCAGGAAACATCAACCTAACGCATAGCAGGAAACGCAAACCTTAGTAGAGAGCAGAGACTGGAAACAACGGTGATGAGTTAATGAAAAGATGGAAAATTGCGTTCAAAACTCTGTGTCAGGGATATGAAACCGAAGTGGTGCAAAATAAATAAGGAGAGGCTTTTCATTGTGCTGTATAACCACTTCTCAGTATTTTACTATTATTTGAAAACTGGATTTGTGCCACACCAGGATTGTTACCCTTTTCTTTCTTTCTAACCAAATATTCAAGGACATGTTTTTAATACTACTACTAATTGTCCAAGTACATCTACTCTCTCTTTTTTTAAAAAAATCCAATTTATTAAATTCGGAGTTTTCAAAAAAGACAAAAAAGGTCTTATAAAATAATTGCTTTCAATAAGATCTTTTATATTTTTAGCGCTACCTCTATTAAAAAATAGCTTAGCTACCAAAATCTTGAAAAAACACCAATAAAACTTCTATGAAAAGTGTCTCTTAGCAATGAGCTTTCTCTCAAGATGGCAAAAACTCATCAATGGCTGATCTCTCTCCCACGCAAGCAAAAATCAGCCCAGGCATTCCAAAACTAAACATACTCTTTTAACACGAAAGCAAAATCTGGTGGCCCTCGAAGCAAAACTGACCAATAAAGGAGAGTTAAAAATGTGTATTTTTGAACACACTTGCACATATCTCTAGACAGCTCCTGAACCCCCACCTTTCCCTATAGGACGGGGGCCATTTACCAGACGGCGCCTTCTCCTCCCGGGCCGTGGGGCTGCAGCTCAGCCCCAGGGCTGCCCGTCAGCGCGACACGCAGGGCCGCTTTGCTCCTCACAGTGGCAAATGCCGCTGATCCCGCCACCCGCTTTCCACTCGGCAGTAACGCGGCTCTCTGAACCACCTCTCTCCACTTCACCAGCCTAGGAAGGGTCGGTGCTGCTGTGGCCTGAGGCGCAGGCAAAGCCCAAACCTCCGCCTCACTGATGCTCGCTGTGTCCGAGCGACAAGCCTGTCAACTGCAGCGGGGCAGCCACAGTTAGGCTTTTTCTAAGCCAGATGCATCCAGGCTTGTTTGGTAAAGAAACAAACACCAAAGAAAACACGTGAAGTATTTGACAGAGCAGTTACTTTTGGCAGAGCCGTTATTACGGCTGAGGCGAGGCGGGCGCACGCTTTCCACTCACGCGTCCCGCCATGATGCCAAGGAGCAGCCCTGAAGGGCAGCGGCGGTTCCTCGCGCACCCACCGGCCACGACAGCAGTCTCCAGGGGCTGAGCTTTCCCAAAACACCTCCTTAACGGCGGCCCTCAGCAGGCCACGAGCTTCTCTGCGCCCTCCTGCTTCTGCCTTCCCGAGGAAACGTGCTGCAGAGCCCAGCGTGTGGTTTGGGCACGTGGTTCTTACTCGAACACAAGCTCGGGGAGGTATTGGCAAGCTTAAAAATTAACCAGCATAAGAAATAATTATGTAATACATGGAAAGTAAATACAACTTCTATTCCAAGTTAGAATATTCCTGATTTAGTACATTTTCTCCATCGTGACTGAAAATCAGCTTTAATTTTGCTATCTGCATTGTTTTTCATTGTTACCACATTTATTTACCTCCTCTAGAACTCCTGCTAACAAAATCAAGCCCCCTTCTTTCCAAAAGAAACAAATTGCTAGTTGTACAAAAATACAATATATAAAACATTACATACAAACACCATAGAACATTGCTTCACTCGGCCAGATTCTGAATGAAATATGGTAAAACTGATCTCTTCTACTGTAACCGTACACGATTAAACCCTGAAATAATGCCAAAAAAAATAGTAATTTCTCTCAGTGAAAGATTTCATTAAAATTTCAGCCTTGACCTCTTTGGTGTTAAATGAATAACAGAATGATCATTTTAACACTCTAAGGCAAAGTGAATGAAAAAGCAATAAAGCAACTCTCTAACTAGGTCAGTCCTGCCTTATCAGCCGGGTTCAGGAAAAGCGACAGACCATATGTTTCAAATCACTAAATCTGCCTTCAAGTTTCTGATGCGTGTGTCTCTGTGCATCCATTTCTGTCAGTGACAACATTTTTTTATGGCTTGGAATTCGCTTGCTGGCAGCCAGCTGGTAACAATCCCACTGCAAACTGGTAGGTGTACTGCAGCGCGGACGCAGCTTCCCAATTCATTGAGAGGATGAGTTAAAATAAATCCAGAAATTGTAAAATCCAAATTTAACTGCCTACTTTTTTCCAGAAATTATTTCACTTAAAAACATCAAATTCATCAAGAAATACTAGAAATACAAACTATGTTCATGGGCTTTGTCACTGCAATCCCTGCCTTCTGTGCCAGCACCAATTAACCACAGTTCTCTAATGACAGCACAGGCATATGGAGGAGAGAGTGCCCTTCTCTTCTTCACCCATCTTGCCCAACTGGAAGGAAGAAACCCTGCTTGGCTCCCTTAAAATGCATTCAAAGCAAGGCTCCTCTTCCTCACCTTCACCTGAGACAGTGGATCAACCATCTCATGTGCACGCTAGAAAGGTCAACTCCAGACTAATGCCAGAAAGTTTCAAAGTTTAAGACTGAGATGCCTTAAAAAAGTTCTGAACATCTACACCCCCAACCAAAACTATTTAGAAGCTATTCATTACTCCAGTAAGTTTCTCTGAGAAAAAAAAAAAAAAAAAAAAAAAAAAAGTCACATTTTGAGTCACCATCACTCTTTTTCTCCTATTTTTCTAAGCACAGGAAAGTAATATCCAAAACACATTTATGCTCTGCTGATCAAGAAAATAGGAGATGTGAAGCCATGCAAAAAGTGAGATTTCCTGTATTTCAGCACTACCCTAAACAAGTAAACATTTTATTTAGAAAGATGTTCAGGCAGTCTTGATGTGTTTGCAAAAAAACCTGCAATGAGAGATAAAATGCTTCATAACAATAAAGATACTTTATAGCCCTTTCATTGAGTATGAGTTCTGCTCCATGCCGCTGGGCAGGGATGCAAGGCAGAGGGGCATGTTGGACAGTGACACCTTGATCTGACACCACGATACTGTCAGATACTGTCAGGTATGACAGTATCTGGTGAAACACTGAGAAGAAAATGTTGTTTGTGGTTCTGTTTCTCAAACCCTAGGGCTGCAGAAATAATCTACCTGTGTTGCACAACTACTACGTGCACATTTGTTCCCAGCTACAAATTTTGGCTGCCACAGAAAGCCTGTAGAGTCCAGGTCCTAAAACTCAACAGTGGCACCTAGTGGGTTGCCATTTATCACATCTGAGTACTTCCAATACACTATTTTTTTTCGTTGACTACTTAAGAACATTTTTCATTTTTGCAACTGTCTAAAAACAGGGAGAAATTAGGTAAAAACAGGTGGAAAGAGTGATTCTACCAGCCTTTCTATCAGCTTTGCAATGTCAATGGTAGCTGCTGGTTAAGATATCAGTCACCCAATCAAGGGAAAAGGCACCTTCCAGACTGGTGGTCTGAGCAGTGACGTTTACACACAGCACTAAAATGAAATTCTACTTTTCGAATTAAACAATGCAAAGCTAGGAAATGCCTTCCTACAATGATTGTGGGATTAGCTAAGGAAAACAAAGCAAACAAAAAAAGCGATCAGTGAAGTGCTGGCAAGAAATATATAAACAGAAAAGTGTGTTAGATTCTTTATGGAACACGAAGTCCTGGTCCAATTTCAGAGACAAGGTAGTAGAAATACACCAGCATAAGGATGATGCACAAGTCACCAGTTGGAGCATTTTAAAGTTTCATTTATATAGGTACTTGTTCTACAGATTAAAACCTCAACATGCATCTTTGGGGCAGATGAAGCTTTCAATACAGAGCCATCATGTCAGATGATGGCTGTATATGCAAGTTTAACATGCAGCAGAAAAAACTATTCCTGACAGTAAGCTACATAGGATTAATATGCAAAGGATTAATACTCTACTGTGCCTGTATTATTTTTTTCTGAAAAAAGATGCTAAATTCTAAATGCATGTAAAACAGTTACAAAACAATAACTCAAAAATTATCACTCTGAATGCAGTGCCCATGCAACGAGGTCTCTATGTATTACTGCTTCAATAAATAGAAGCTCCAGCGAATAGACAAACCTCCCGCTGGATGCTTAAGGTCGATCAAATATAGCACAAATGGAGAAATGAATCCCAAAGCTGATGGCTCTCCATTGAGGAAATTCTGCTTTTAGTCTTTGCACCTTTTAGTTTACAGGAGGCTACTAAAAACAACTCATTTGTTTTCAATACATCAAACACTGCAAAGGGAGAAGGTGACATGGCCTAATGTAAGTCTATACAAATCACGCTCATCATCCGGAATCGCATCCAGAAGCCATCCAGAAAGTTGTACAGACTCCAGAGCACAGATGCTGTTCTGGGGAAGAGCTCCTCAGCTCCACTCCCCCAGGTCACACTGTATTACTATGCCTTCCCCACTGCATTGCATTCACTCCAATATGCTCCCTAGAAATAGGGAGTAGGATAAAAATATCTATTTCAAAGATACCTTCCTGGGAGAAGTTATGTCTAAACTCATTAAAACCTCCTCAAGCATAGCCTACTCATAACTGGAATCGATGTATTTAGGTAGGACCCAGAAATAAAAACAGAAACAATATACAACTCAGAAGCTGTGGGGAAGTAACCAAGAATCAGAATCCTTCTGATATAACTTCATATAGCATTACAGATCTGTCTGGCTTCCAATAGCTGAATTACTATAGTACTATTTAAGGAAGTTCTCAATACCTTAGTTTTACATTAGAAAAAAAAGACTCTACGTCCAAAAGCAACAAAATATTTAATATCCCATTTAGAAGCTTATGTGAGACTCAGGAACTTAAATATAACGTGGAACCGGAGCCCTGGCGCAGCAGCCACCTGCGCGCTGAGAGGATGCTTCTTGCGACACGCAACCCCAGCTTCAAGTCAGATGTTTTCATGGTCCCTTATCACTTGAATCCATCTGCAGCGATGGCCTCAGAATTATGTATTAATACCAAAAAATGCCTAAGCAGTGTTTTCTCTACTCTTGCTCCCCCATTGATAACTAAGGCTTCTATCCCTCCTGAAAACATCTTAAAAAAGGGCACTTCAGTTTTCTTTGATAAAAGATGTGAGTGGAGCACCTCAAATTCACGATCAGAAAATACGAACATTTTCACCAGAACACTACAGTGTACAGAAGATCATTGCTGCTTAATTTCAGGAAACCAGAGCAAGTTTACTCACTTTTTATTTAGGCGCCTCAAAGCATTTCTCTCTCCATCTCTCTACATATTTTTTTTCCATTTGAGCCTAGCTAGCTAACAGAATAGGAAACTATTGGCACATTAGAAATTCCTTTTTGAGAGTACTGCCCTCACGTTTCTACAGTTCTAAAAGGTCCCCCATTTCATATATTAACACACATATTATACATATTTCTCCGCTGACCACAAATACCTTTGTGATTACTTAGCACTAGAAGGAACCTGACAAGTTGGAATGCCTGGTAATTGTGTATTATATCCTGAGTGTTCATGTAATGTAAAATTTTTAAGAGGATCACATCAGCTTATGATACAGAATCCAATCACTATAAAGGGCTGATACTTAGTATGAAAATAGCATACTTTTTCATAAAACACTACTACTTTTTAAGAAAATTACCACAGAGACTGTTTCTCTGCTACAGCTCCCCAAAACACTTTCTACTGGAGTTCTGCATGGTGATTTACCTGAATCTTTTAGCTCTACTTTCTTGCAGTCTTTTGGAACAAAAGTAAAAAAATGCAAAAGAACTATTGCACAGGTCATTTTTTATCCAGCAAATAAATGGAGTTCTGTAGGAAAAGTTTTTTGTGCGTTTTAAACCTTTGTGGGAGTTAGCAATATAAGCATTTATGTCGTAGCTCAGTTTTGTTTTATTTTTGTTTTCCTCCCTGCTAACTGTCTTTATTGATTCAAGCGAAATTTTTCAGAAGGGAACTATTCAATCTTTCCAGGTTTCCCATTTCTCACTGTGTTATTAGACTCTTCAAAGAATCATAAAGAACAGAAAGTTTTCCGTATGTGGCACTGCTGAACCAAGGAGCCTTCCTAGCTCACCGACAGCCTGTCGTTCCTCCCACAGGATGCGGGATACTGCAAAGCACCCAGGTCCAGCAAAGCTCTGTCCTAGGGACTGGCCTCACTTTAATAGTGGTGAAATGATTCAGCAGGTGGGAGCGAACCTGAGTCAATCGGAGAGGAACTCTCCACTTAATAATGTCTGCAAAAACTTGCTTCGATTAAAGCGTTTTAAACTGAGATAGAAAAAAAATATTAAGTGAATCGAAATTTTTCAGAATGATATATTTTTTCCTCTTTTCACCATTATAATTCTGAAAGAATCAATGTTGTTGCTGCAGAATGTCACATTCCAAGGCTGAAACTTGTACAAATTAATTGCAGGCATCTAAAATTCTGGCCTCCAATCCACAGCAGACCGACTCCCGC
>JAVCKT010059411.1:0-14907 GCA_032273925.1 Rhynchotus rufescens
CCTGGAACAGGCTGCCCAGAGAGGTTGTGGAGTCTCCTTCTCTGGAGATGTTTAAAACCCGCTTGGCCGCAGCCCTGTGCCCCATGCTCTGGGTGACCCTGCGTGAGCAGGGGGATTGCACTAGGTGACCTCTGAGGTCCCTTCCAACCTGAAGCATTCTGTGATTCTCTGTTGGCTCCAGGAGCTGCCCCAGCCTGGGCTGTGGGTGCCCCTGCACCAGTCCAGTCTCAGCTGCCCACCATGGGCCTCTGCCACGTGCTGCTCCCAGGCCTGTCTTGACATTCCCAATGTATTTGGTGTCCACAGCCCCACTGTGCCTGGGTGGGCCCTGTCAGCACCCTGTCCTGTCAAGCAGTCCTGCTGGTCTGAGTCCCGATGACACGAAGGGCGTATGTGCTCTTGTAAGGACATGGACATGAAAGAAGGAAAAAGGGATGGGATGCTGTCCAGGGAGCTGCATTGCCAAGCCATGGAGGTGCCCTGCTTGTGGCCTGGACCTTCCGGCCCCCGTGTTCCTGGATGCGGCAACAGTCACCATGAAGCACCTGCCTGTTTACTGTCTTCTAAAATCTCTTAACCCTCTAAAATTTACCAACTTTTCTAAAAAGCAGAGGTCTGCCATAACGTCCGTTGTCTGTTTTTAGCCAAGCGTGCTCCTCTTGCTCTTCCTGCCTTGAGAAGTAACAGGATGCATTCCAGCAAGGCCTCTTCAAACGGGATTGGTTTCTCTGTCAGCTCTGAAGTCAAATTTGTTTTTAATGAAAAATTTTACATATGAGCAATGTATGTATGCTTTCTTTTTCTTTCTTTCTTTTTTTTTTTTCCCTACATATGGAAAAATGTTAGCCATTGCCAAACCGTTAGGATGGTGGCATGGCCACAGGCCAGTCCATCCTGAGGGTCCACTCAGGTGGGGAGAAGAGGGTCTTGCCCCAGCCTTGCACATTCCCACTCAAGTCACTGAGCTATGAAATCCATGGTTTCCCTTTCTGTAAAGGAAAAAATACTAGAAAGTTCAGTGATTTCATTGAAGTGTGCTTGCTCTGAGTTCTGATAGATGAATCAAAGCTAAAGTTCTCTTTTTAGTTAGGACCAGATGCCCGATGCATATCCAGGAAGTCCTGAATGGAAATCGTGGAGTAATGCCCAGAAGTCATGACCTTCAAATGGGAAGAGTTGGATTTGCACAGGTCCCTCTGCCTCCAGTATAGGTGGGCCTGAATAGAGCTGCTGCTTCAGCTGGGCTGCCTGCAGCCTTGAGCGTGTTGATCTGCTGCACCGCACCACAAACCCGTTCCTTAGGATTGAGCAACCTGTTGGTTTTATCACACAAGTGGTACATGTATGGAGTAGTATGTTTGTCTGGACTGCAGGTAGTCCAGTTGGAAATGCTGCTACCGTCTTGAAATGATGGACAATTTAAGGAAATCTCTCAGAATGCTGTATTTCCACCAAAGGCCAATGCTATTTTTTTGCCCCCTGAACTCAAATTGCAGTGGAAAAATAGGACATGTGACTGAATAGATATGAAAAAAACAAGTGTCTCAGCAGAAATTTCACTAGAACTAGTGTTTTCACATGCACAAACACACACACACACACACAAGGATTTATAGCAAAAAAAAAAAAAAGAGTACAGTGCTCTGAATCTATCTGAAATGCTATGTCTATTATGTGCCTCTAAAACGCTGGTTTATGGCGCACTTTTCCATATCTACATTGGGTTTGATAGATTGAATTCATTTTGGTGATCTCTTCCTACTCAGAGGATGCTCATATTTCATTTACTCTTCTGATTACGACACACTGTTTGAATCAGTGTTTAGTGTTATGCTGTATTCAACCTGTTCACAATTATTTTTAATTTAATATAAAATTCTTGATGGTAGTTTTGTGCTTTTGTGATTCTTTTACCAGCTCCTGTCAGGGAAGAGATGAGTCTAAAAAAACTCTGTTTTCTTGTAACATTAATTAGCAGTTGCTACTAGTAATGTCGATATGTATCATATTAGACGTAGTAGAATGGCTAGGCCTGTTTAAACCAGAGATGAAAGGGTTCATATCCCTATTCATGCCTATGTATTTATTACATTTGTGTGTTATTTTTTGACATCTGAGTATTTCTGAATTTTCTGTCTACTTTTCTAAAAAGTTTATCACTTTTAGGAGTACAATTTATATGACAGAATTATTGTTCTCTCTCTTTTTTTTAATCTTATAACAAATTTCCAGTTTCTAATGAAAACCATAAGTAATTAAGAAAGCAAGTATATAATTACAGTGCTAAAAAGAGTTCAGAATACATTTTCTTCTAGTGACCTCTATGTTTCTGAGGGAGCATGTGTAAGTTCAAAAGACCAAGTTTTCCTTCAAAAGGGTAATCAATATCTCCAGTTACATACTGATATATACAAGCAAAGTATACTGGGAAAAAGCATTTTTTAAATGGGGAAAGCTATGTTGACAATTTCAGTGCATTTCCTCTCTGATTTCCATGTCAATTTAGAATTATGGGCTCTCATGGGACTTAGTGCAGCTTTCTTAATGTCTGGTTAAATAAGGAGGTCATAAATAAGGAATGCTTCTCCTAGATCAGTCAATATTCAGCACAGATAGGGCATTTGCTCAATAGCTGACTTTCCTTGTTCTTCTTTTTATTATCTGCACATTTCACATGGAACTGACTCTTGGATATCCCACACGAACTGGCAGGAACTGAATGTTTCGTGTCCGGCCTCAATACCACGGTTTGGTGCTATGTGTCATGCTTGTCCTTGGCAAAATTATTCTTTAAACTCATTGTCAAGAACCTTATCATTCTAGAGACATGAGAGAATCTCAGAATTATTCTTCAATCTCAGAATTTCTTGCCGAAGTTTCATTGCTTTGAACATGTGGTCTGCGATGGAGTTGCAGGCACCACTTTCTTTGTCATAGAGATTTTAAAACCATGGTTTAAAATATTTAGAATTTCCTCAAAGGCTGCAACTCTCATAGGTGGAATTCATGTAACTCAATGTAGATGTGAACATGTAAGGTAATCGTCTCACAATCTTTTTAGAGTTGGAAAATGTGTATTTAAAGAGGATTTTATCCTGAAAGGAACATCTGAAAAAGGTTGGATGACTCACACTCTGGAAATGCCTGTTTTTCTCCACTGAATAAAAACATGTATTTTCAGTTGTCTAGATAGATCTGCAAATAAAGAATAATATTGCACAGACTACTCTTTTGCAATGAGTAACTTAATCAACTCAACTAATGCAAAGGCTTTGTTTGAACGGAAAAAATTTCTGAAAGTCTAAGTAAATGTACGTTTATTAATAGAGCAGCAAAGAACTGAATCTAACAGGAATTTTCTGTTAGACAGATGTTGAGTGGTAAGGGGAAGGTAGTGTAATATCTAATTTTTTTTTTAAAGGAAGATCTGGCAAATGGTTCAGTGTGCCTATGGAATATTTGTGCTTAAAGTCTTTCTAAGAAAATTATCAGGCTTACAATAAAATCTAGAATTTGTCCATCAGATAACAGATACTGAGTGAAGTGTATAAAAACTTAGAAGAATTTGAGTCTCAAGATAAAGAAGCAATAGATTGGTTGGGGTACATTTAGTTAGCAACCAAAAAATTGAACTTCCATCTTAAGTTCTCAATTCTATTGTGGTCTTCACTATCTCTGTGTCCTTACGATCCTGCACAAGGTTTGCCTTTTTTTTTTGTTATTCTTAAACTGAGAACAATATTCACGTTTACTGGCTGAGTTTTGTAGGACATAATTTATCAAGGTTTATAAAAAGATGAAGGCTTGCATGAAAAGTGCTACAGAAGGAAAATACAGTTACCATTTACACCGACTAGCTGTGACAGCATCTGGTATTGCAATTACTTTTAAATTTTGCAAACTGCAACAAATAAAATTTGCAAAAATATATTTTCTTTGGTCAGCTTGCTGAAAATGCAGTGAATTATTTTACATTTGCATTGTGTGGGACTAGCCTTTTGAGCTAGAGTAACAGACAGACTTTAGTTGGATTCCCATGAAAACACACTGATATGTGCAGTTTTTAATCTGCTTCATTTGGGCCCTAAGGTCTAAAAATTTTCTGACTTCTGCTTTTTCTCTAGCTATTGTTGACACAGAGTCCACTGTCTCTTTCATGGAGTCTCACTGGGTACAGTGTCAAAAATTAAATTATAATGTTTGCATTAAATGCCATGGTATTTTTCTTACTGGTAAATGCATGGCCAAAAATGTGACATACACTCCATTAGTGCTTCTGTGACAGTCTTGGAAGCCAAGACACATAAACAGCACAGTCTTGCCAAGCAAATATCTACATGATGATCATGTATTGTGATTGCAGACTTGCTTTCCACTGCATGTTTAGCAGCTCAGCATAAAAAAATGGTAGATGTCTGCAGTTTTCTAGTACATGTGCCATCCTGGCCTTTCAGGATGAGTGTGTTTCAGAGTTCTTCATCCTCAAATTTTATGGATACTACTGGTCTTGAGAACATCTTAGTTCTATCTGCTTCTACTTTTGTGTAAGACCTAAAGTGACAATTTGCTTATCACATTTAATTGTGGGAGGCAGAGCAGCTGCAAAAGTGTTATCAGTCCTTATTTTATGTTAGGAGAAGTTAGTCACAGAGATAACTAATTCTCTTGTTGAGGTTCAGACTATGGCTCTATATAGATTGTGACACTGATGATACAAAGCCATCTGGTTTGCAGACGATGCAAAATTTGTGCATCTTTTTGGGTCTCAAAGGGGCCATTGAGATAGGAAGACAGCTCAGTGTGACAGCTGAGGAAGAGAGAAAATACTGAGTGCCAAGTGTGCTGTCTGGACTGTCCTGCCAGCGGTGACAACTGTGACACCAGCTTCATGAATTCCTTTGAGGGGAACACCAGAAGTAGACCATGGCGCAGTGTGTGAAAGAAATGGGTGTTGATAATTTAAATCTGTACCCTATTCCTTCTTTCTTTGCTCAATTTGGTTTCCAGTTACATTTTTTAATTCTTTTTGCTAGAGTAATCTTCTGTTTTCTTTAATAAGTTGACTTAGTGTAAATATAAATTCAGTTGTCTCTGGCAAATCTAGGGTGCCTCAGCTTCCATGCAAATAGATAATCTAAAGAAAGTGATGCTAAAGACAAATACTTGAAACCAGAGGAAACTACATTAATCTCTGGATATACTATTTGTTCCCCAGCTTGGGGTCTGGTGCTTACTGTAGATGTTAACTAATAGCCTTTTAAAGAAAAGAGCTGCAGTTCCTAGTTACTCTGTATAAGTTCAGTCATGCTTTACTACCTCTTTTCAGCTGTTTCATAATAGCAGGCTTTCAAGTATTTAATCTTTGATATCAGAAGTCCATGCAGACTATTATTTCAGACCTTTGGTCTGGAAGCAGTATAAACTTTAGGATTTGCGGGATGCTCTCAGCTGCTTCCAGGTATTTGTTTTCTTTTTTCAAAAATCACTTGGCCAGAAACATTAAACAGCCAGAAAACATGGTTACAGTGAGAATGCTTGGATGCACAGATCTGTAGGCTTGAACCAATTAAATATATTCCAAGCGCAGACAGGAACTGTTTTTCCTCAACTGTGTCAAAGATTGGATGAGTTTCTTACATTTCCACTGGTTAGGTTCAGCTGCCTGAGAGGACAACAGATGCTGCTTGTGCTGCCCCAAATTAAGGAGAAAACAAGCAACATATTTAAATAATTAAACTGAGTACATTTGATACTGAAATAATTGGAAGGTAATAGCATGGAATTCTGCTGTAACATATTGACAAAATAGATGAGTGTGTGTATATATGTGTGTGCATATATAATATATGTATTTATAATGTGTATATATATGTGTATATATATTTTTTATGTGTGCATGCATATATATGTTATTTCTGGATGGAATGTTAAATTTAAATTCTGTGCTGAGAATATAATATATGACTTGAGATAAGATGAATTATTTGATTTCTTTAGGATCTTGGTGCCTCTTTAACATGGGAATGGTTCTTAGCATTTTAACAGTGGCTTATGAACACTGCAGTTACTAAGAAGGTCTTTTGCTTTGGTTGGCTGTATCTCTATGGACTAATTACAGCCAAATCATTTTAGCTGGCTGAATCAAGAGCCTTGCATTATACATTAACTGTATCCTTTGGAAATTGGCTGCTTTTTTGATTAAAGGATACTTTATTATACTTCTTTGAAGTCTTTAAGAAGATTCAGCTGTATATATTTTCAAGCTTTTTGTCTATCAGAGATTTTCCGTGAAATAATGCTGTGGATATTAGAGGTGAATGTAACATATGGAGAAATAAGGTAGTTTTCAGTGGAACATGGATCCAAAGAACTAGAATGAGAAACCCTGAAAAGCTTAGCAACTTGTAAACTTGGGAATGAAAATTGTGTACTCAGATTATAAATGTGCATTTAGGAAGGAATATAACATGTTTTCTTATTATTGATGCCACTTCTACAGGACCCTCCGAAATGGAATTACCTCTGAAACGTGTGGAACAGTGTTTCTCTTGCTCTCCTCGCTTGGTCTTTCATTTCTGGCAAAATCTCACGTGAGTCATTTTTTCCTTCCCCTTCTTCTCTCTAGTTTTTCTCAAAGTCTGTAGTCTGAGGAACATTAAATCTGCCTGAGCTTCTATTGCTGCTGCAATAGCTGCTGCAAAAAGGGGCTTCATCTTTCTTTGAATTCCAAGTGGTGTATATCCCACCCTGTGGAAGAAGGTGGGAGCAGAAGGATAATTTGAGGTTCCTTCCCATGCAGCTGAATTATAGGATCTCTGGAGATGATAGGAGAAGGATAAGGGAAAAACCAATGTCCTTGTCCTGCTCTCAAGAAAGTGAGTGAGCATCTACTAATGGTGCCTCTTGGAAGCTAACTGAATTTTCTGTCAAAAAGAGTCAGTGTTTTAATGAATTTGAGTATTCAGACGAAAACTTTCATTGTGATAAATTACCTCTGTACTAATAAAACAAAAATGCTTATGTATCCTAAAACAGTCTTTATTTTAGCAGGCAAGTCTGCAACCTGTTATAAAAGGTTTTCAGATGAGAAACCTTGATTTTTGTGTTCCACTTGCCACAAATATAACTGAAATACCTTGCTATGGAGTGAGCTCTACTGGAGCTACTAGCTCTAACAAACCAATTTCTATGTGTGGAGAGACAGGACTCTGTAATTGGTGCTCAGGGCTTTTGGCTGGGAATAAGAGATGCCACAATTTAAGTTCTGGCCCAATAACCATTTATTTGAGCAGCCTGAATCTGCATTTGGGTTACAGCAAAGTGGACCCCACTTTATACTGCTGTGCAGTGCTGAGAATGTCCCTGCTGTGTAAAATCTCTGGTTTGCATCAGGTAGAACAATGGTCTGGCCATGGCTATTGCCCACGGCCCAGGTGATGGAAAGTGGGTCCTCCTGAGATCACAGAAGGTTTGATGGGATGAGATTTGCTGTTTTCTGTCAAGCTCTCTAACCATCTGGCATCAAAGCACTGACAACTTCAGTTATTTTTAATGGAACAGCAGAAGCTTTCCATTTTGAAAACCTCTTTTTTTTGTGTGTAAAGTCTGTCTCCAATATAAAGGTTAAAATAAAGCACTGTAGGGTACATTTACCTGACTCTTTCAGCCTCAGAAAAACATAGGATAATCTCCTATTTGAGTGTTTAGTTTCTCTCAAGATGTTCAAATTTTCTGCATGTGTTCTATAATGTATTTTCTCTTCCAATAAACCCTTTTTTGACCCTTTTGAAAAAGATTAGGGAAGAACATAGTTAATATACTTAAGTGATTTATTGCAGTCTGCTTTCATTTAAGTATTAGCTTATATAAAACTAATCTATATCAGAAGTACTCTTTGACATCATTACTAAACAAATTACAGCAGTAATCATAGCCTTTGTAAAGTCAGGAAGCATTTTAGCTTTCAGGGTTATTTGATATGGCTCAAATAAGGACACTGTTAGAGTCACATTTTTATAGTTATTGACACTAAAGTTATCATCTGCTTTCCAAGTTATATGAAAGTGTGTGTTTTTTTCATTTAAGAGATTCTAGAAACCCAGAGATAATATTCTGTTCTTTTGATTGAATAGAAAATATTTAAAGAAATTACTCTTTTTACCTCTCTAAAAAACAGCATTGATTGATACATAATAGTCAGTTGTTTATAAACAGAGAGAACTAGAGTTTATCAATCTGTAGCAGGACTCCAGCATACATAGCCAAAAACTAATTTAAAAAAAAATCATCCAGGGTGGATAGCTAGAGATCCGTCACTTTAGATTCCCTGAAAAAATCCCTAGCTTCACGGGAAAATGCAAAGTAGGAAAGAACTGACATTTTTCCTAGAGAGAACTTGGGTTTTATCAAAGACATATTTTCTCCCTGAGCAGTGTAATTATCAGCAACTGCCTGCCTTCCCCAGTTAATTTGCACGCAGATGGAAGGAGTTCATTTTTATGAATTTCATGTTTCCGTAGTAGTAGATTATATATAAAGTATTCTGAATTGCTTTGAGAGGGAATGGCTTGTAGCCTGGATTGTGCATTTCAGATTTAAACTTGAGTAGTGATGAGATTCCCTCAAAGCCTTCTCCTGGCTGAACAAGACCAGCTCTCTCAGCCTCTCCCTGTTGGGCAAGTGCTCTTGAGCATCTTGGTGACCCTCTGCTGAGTTCCAATTTCTCAAGGTCTAGCCTTTTTTTGGGGGGGGGTGTGGTGTGGGGGGTGGTCCCAAGAAGGATGTAGTATTCTAGATGCAATATAGTGAGAGTTGATATGGGAGATCGGAGTGTTGGAAGTGGAATAATCACTTCCCTTAATTCCTGTCTGTCCTCTGGAGCTTACTGCTCATGACAGCCAGGGCTCTCCTCCAGCTTGGGTACACCAAGCTCCTTTCCAACAGATCTGCTCCATGATAAAGAGGTTGAAGAGGAGAGGTTCCAGGATACACGCCAGCCGTACTTTGCTTGTTACTGACCTCCAAGTAGAGTGTGAGTTATCAACTACCACCCTCTGAGCACATTCAATTAGCCGTTTTTTCACTTATCTAGTAGTACAGCTCTCCAGATTGTAGTGTCCTAACTTGGATCCAAGAATATCATGGCAGACAGTGCTCCTGTCATCCATAAAAGTCAACAACTTTATTTCTATTTTGAAAAACTCATGAATCACTATTAATAAATTTCATTATCAATGTGCTTGTTCTACAGGAGTCCTCTGTTTCAGATTTTCTGCACTGAAAGTGGAGCTTGTCGTAATGTGGTCTTAGGGACTGATCAAAATACGTTTTCAGTACGTTCTGGTTATAGCCATTCTAAATATGAAATTTAATTTGCAGTCATATTAGGCCAGACCTTTTGTCTTTGAAGTCACTGAGGTTTATGACAGTGGCATTCAGATACCAACCTTCACTGAAGACACCCAGAGGAGAGCAAAAAACCCTCTCTCACTCAACCCTGCATAGAGAATAAAGTATGTGGAGCCTCTGTGCTGGTAGCAACATGTGCAGAACGTTTTCTTGGTATTACAACACTGCCCTCAGGTGTGTGCACAGACCAAGCTGGGGTCCTGCCTTTCCCTAACTATCTCCTCATACAGTCCTGGGGGTCCTTTGACACCTCTTTTGCTCTTGAGAAGAAAAACGCTATTGTGGTGCTGTTTCAAATGCAGTAGCATTTCTTAGAGCCTTCTTGACTTTAATAGAAGCTGATAGACATGTGATATGTCTACTCTCTTCTGCCTCCTGCACGTGGCAAGTTGAAACATTCAGGTACAATATAATGAAGAGGTTGGTTTGGAAGAAAGAAAGAAGTGAACTCATGATGTTGAGTGAAGTGTTTCAGTTGGAGAGCACGTAAAAGCTAGTTGTTTGTGCTGATTCCTTGAGCAAACTTTGCTGAGACCTCTAGAGAATAGGCAGTTGGAAGCAGTCAGAAGGTCATCCTTTTACAAAGCTAAGAAGGAGCTCAGTCAACGCTCACAGAGACAAATCTCAGAATGATTCTTGGAAAGAGACAAAAGCCTCGAGGGAGAAAGAGGGGATAGAGAGCATCTGGACTCTGTCATAAGACTCAAGTTTCTGTCTGTGTGTGTTTGTGTGTGAGAGATTTTAAGGACAGAAAAAGATACCTAAGAGTTGGGTTCTGGTAACACTTTTTGAGATTCCTAGGAGAGAAGGAGATTCAAGATACTCTACAGCACAGCTGGTATTTGTTTTTCTGAGTGCATGTCGTTCGTAAGGCTTATTTTCCTAAATGATCTGTAAAAAATGATGTTGTTCCAAGTTAATCAGTTATTTGACTCATTGCTGAGTTGCTGTGGATAGCTCTGGACCCCTATTTCAGCTGATAAATATTTGAAATACTAATTATTTTGAGAGGAAACATACTTGTGACCTATCATTTCTCTGCACAAAAACAACTTTTTTAGGGTTACAAAAGAAATGAAATGAAAAAAACAAATTGCTCTTTGTAGATACTTGGAGATTCTTTAAAAGAAGCCATTTATGTGAAATTTGTGCAACAGATTTGCAGCTCTACATATTTGCAGAGACTGGAACCCAAAGTGAGCACGTGCACACCTAAGAAATTTGTTTGCCTAAGCAAAACTTTAACTATGTGAAATAATGATTTATCTTCTGGCCTAAATTTTCAAGATTTTGATTTTTCAATAATGACTAGATTTGACAGATTGCAATATTTTCCTTAATATAGACCAGTCATCTGGATATTTTTAAACAGTAAACATTTCATACAGCAAATATGTATGTATGTCTATATGTATAAATAATAGCAAGTTAACTGTATCACAGTTGTTCATGAAAGTATTTATCATGTAGACTTGTTAAAAAAATAATAATAATATGTAGAAAGGCAAAAAATGTGAATGAAAATATTTTTTACTCCTTAGACTTTTTGGTGAAAGAAAATACATTTTTCGTGTAGAAAATTCTTACTGAAATGAAAATGATTGATCATTAATTTAAGCATTCTCAATTTTGCATAGCTGGCTTGTGCCCTTTTCAGCAGAAATAGCAGGAATAGAAGGGAAGAATAAATTAACTTTATGTCTGAAGTACTCAACTCCTGTATTACTTAATTAGGCTTTGTTTCATACTACAAATCTCTTTGTGTGCGTATTCATGAAAAGAGCAGTTAAGGGTTTTCTAAATGTCCATTTCAAATTTTATTATTAATTGCAGTTTACAGGGAAGAAAACCTGTCTGACAGTTTTGTATTAAAATTGCATGTTGAGCTGATAAGTCACTTGTCTGGGAGGCATGAATTGAAGGAGAAAGAAATAGCAGTTGTTAACTTCTCTTCGAACTTAGACATAGGCAAAACTATAAAAGAAATAAAGCTGTTCTTTGAACTTCAAAAATCCTACTTTAATAGATTTTTGCTGGAGGCAAAAATGTTTAGAGCGTATAGCATGAAGGGAAACATCTGCTTGTGGATGGCAGCTGAGGGCTGAGCATGTACAACAGTAGAACAACATCTGGAAGTGACATAGTGCAGACTCGGTCTGTGGAAAATATTTGACAGTATCTGTGCAAGGCCCATATCATTTGAAAAATATATTCAGTGGTATGACTGCTGGGAAACAAGTGTTGCTTTTCTTGTTGTGTTCACAGGCACATGCATTTGTTTATAAGCAAACTTTGAAATCTTTTGACATTAGGTTTTCCGATAGTTTCTCTATTGCAAATTCTCAGTTGCTGAGGACAAATACAATTTACAAAGCCTTAAATTTACAAATTTACAATTTACAAATTTACAATTTACGATTTACAAAGTCTAAAAAAAGAAAAGGACTTGTGTTTTTTCGTTTTATTTTAGTGTGTTTGTATCTTTAGGAAGTTATTCGGCTTATTATGTCTTATTCAGCTTTTCACAGGCCCCTTGAGTTCCTATCAAGATGAAATGAGAGGGATTTGACCCAGCCCCTCCACCCAAGCATCGGGCACTCAAGCTGCAGCAAGTGTTCCCTGCTCAAGCCTGGCACATAGCAGGTATGGACCTTCTGCTGTCAATGCTGTTGCCCTTTGCAAATATTCCAAAGGTGCTAAGGGTCAAGTAGAGGCTTGTATTCCCTTGAAAGCTTTAGATTTCTCCACGTGACTCCCAAGAAAATTACTAATTTTTATTTCCCTTTGACTCTAGCAGGGCACAGAGTGTTGACCAAGTACAACACAATGAAGGCTCTGAGTAGTGTCAGGAACGAGTACTTCTCATATATTAACAAAACATCAGCTCTGTAAATTTCCATCAGGAAATCAGAGTAGAATGCTGACTTTTCTCACCTTCTCACTTCTGTCCATTTTACTTCCTTTCTGAAGTAATTCAGATTTTGTTTAAAAAAAGAGGACTCAGCTATGAGCACTTGCTGATCTTCTTTAACTCCATTTTTGCAGTCACTCAGCCACAACCAGCTCAGATGTCGTGCAGCCAGATGAAGTGCTTAAATTATGGATTTTTTTTTTGGTCATAGGTTGAAATATAAAATAAATATTCTTATTTCAGGAAAATTTCTTTACATGAGAGTATGCTTGCCTAGACCAAAATTGCCCAGGTTTCAGGTGCACTTTCGTTTGATGCTGAAAAGCATATGTTGAAATACTTACAATCAATATAATTCGATATTAAGATTTCCAGGCCCCTTTCAACAGTTTGACAGTTGTTTTTGGTAATAAGTACTAGCATATTGAAGTGACCTCTGCTTCACTGATCGAAGAACAGTTATCTATCCTTCCTATTTGTCCCATAGCATGATATCCTGAAATACAGAGACACAAGAAGAATTACAGTCCAGCTGCCTGAGCCAAACTTCAGTGTTCTGGCTTAGACTTGTCGGAACATTGGATAAGTCTAATAAATTATAGAAGTTGTTGTGTTAGATTCACTCTCAGCAAAGTGAAATTCAAAACCAAGATGTGAGATGAGGTGTATCCTCCTCCACTTCAGTTTCTTCAGTGATGCAGGCATTGCACACAACTTCTGCTAGATGTAGATGCCTGTGAGCTGGGTAAGAGAAATGCAAACCTGGTCTTCTGGCATGCTCATGCCTAGGAGATCTCAAGACGCAGTAGGGAAGCATAACAGCATATTGACCACGGGTGAGAAACACTATATTATTTTGATATTGTATCTAAAATATTAAATATCACTATGACTCCTTTCCAGGTTAGAATATGTACCTGAACACTTTGACTCCAAATGGCTGAAACAATACTTCCTTTTCTACCTTTAGAACAAGAGAAGAATGTTATTTTTCTTCCTTCTGAAGAGCAGAAGGAAGCCAGCTTGTTAAGGCACCTCTGAATGGGATGTGAATGCTATTCCTGTCATCCTTTGGCTTCAGTGACTGTCTGATTCTGACCCAAAAAATAAGAAATTGGGATTCTTTCTAACACATAGTCAAAACTCTCGATCTAACTGAAAACAGTGGGTCTTTGGAGGCAAGAGGTAGTTTCTTTATCAATAACTAAATGCTAAAGATGGAGTGAATGTAAGATGGAGTAATGAAGTGTTAGAACATCAGATGTGACTGGGCATGATCAGTGAGAAAAGTTGTACAGTGTATCTAAAGGGAACGAAGGAAATAGAAGGCATTTGGAATTGCTGTCTCTTTTGTCTTCTGCTAAAGCCACAACGATGCTCAGCATGAGGGCATGCAAGAATTGTCATAGAGTATGGCACAGGCCAGGTTGCTGTGCGCACAGCAGTTAAACATATGGACAATCATTCAGCTTAACTTGTGCAGCTTTTTGTGACACTGCAACTCCTTGACTTGTCCTCAAAATAGAGAAGAATGTTGCATTGTTCTGTCTTATTGTATAATTCTCCCCTAAATAAGATCTAAATAATTTCTGTGTAAGATTGCCAAGGAAATGGAGGAAGCAACGTTTTGTGGGCTCTCTGCAGGGAAGTTCTCTGTAGGAATTGGGGAACTTCTGTTGACTTCAAGATCCTGGTCTGATTTTAACAAACTTTGACCAGGGGTCACCACTGAGAAGAGCTTGGCGCCTTCCTCCCTACATTCCTCCTTCATGAACTTATCCATGTTAATCAGATCTCCTCTCAGCCTTCTCTTCTCCAAGCTAAATAGGTCCAACTCAGTCTCTCCTCATATGAGAGATGTTTTGTTCCCTAAATCATCTTAGTTGCTCTTCGCTGGACCCTCTCTAGAAGCTCCACGTCCCTCTTACACTGGAGAGTCCAGAACTGCACACAGTGCTCCAGGTGCAGCCTCACCAGAGCTGGATGCAGAGCTTTCTGCAAAGAGTATTAGCTATAATATTTTCTTGGCCCAAATTATATTTTTATTTGCTACTTCATGAGTGCAGACGATGTCATCTCTTTTCCTGCAAATGACAACATGTATTTCCATTGTTAATATGCTTCTGTTAGTGTAGCTGTCTTTAGGGACAACATTAGCACTTTATTTTTGAAATAACTCCATGGTATTTTCTGCTGCACTGTGGAACTTGTTCATTCTTTAATGTCTCTGACTTCAGTTTTATTTAAATATCATATAACTAGAAACAGCATCTATATTCATAAATACTGAAATATTATGAGTCATCATGGAGACTTAAAAGATACTGGATTGTTTCCTTCTGAGTCTTTAGTCTAGTTTTCAGTCTTTCCTGCCTGGCAGCTGGCTGAAAAGATTTCTTCCGCTCCCTCTTCCTTTTTCTCTTTTTTTACTTTAATGAAAAAGAGGAAGGGAGATTGAAGTCCACTTTTTCATCTAATTCAATCGCAATTTAAAGAAGCTATATTTTTGCTGACATGAAATCAAAAATAGTGCTGTTCTTTGCAATCTGCAACTCTTTCTTTCTGCTGGCAGATGAGATCTTCAAGTC